>JAADYH010000010.1:0-65433 GCA_023338125.1 Phytopythium aichiense
ACCGGTTCCTCCAGGACCGCATGAAGATGAAAGCTCTGGACGCACTGGCCAAGCGCATCGTGCCGGTCCCAAGCCCGCAGGTGTGCATTGCGTACGGGGATTGGAGCAACCAATCTGGCATCAAGGGTCACCCAAACGCGCCGGTCAAGGGTTTCGCTCGAGCCCTCCAGAGACGAGCGACCGTGGTGCCGATGGACAAGTACAAGACCAGCAAGCTGTGTTCGCTGTGCCACCACACTCTGGAGAAGACGCATCTGCTTGCAACCAACGACGATGGCGAGTTCGAGTTGCGGAAGAACAGAAATGTCCTGCGCTGTGCCAACAGTGCTTGCAGGGCCAACTTCTGGAACCGAGACGTCAACGCCGCGAGGAACATGCGGGAGCTGCTGAGGAGCGGCCTGAATGGGAAGTTCGGCGCAAGAAGGCTGATGGCGTTCAAGCGGGACAACCATTGAAGCAGGCAGAACAAGAACACGTGAGTGGAAAGACCGGTAGCCATGCGTTGCAGGGAGACATCGGCACTCACGTTCACATAGCCGAAGCATAGCGAGACCAGTCGGATCGCAGCGTTTCATCGTATAACATCTCGAAAATGTGTCATTCGGAAATGCGCGGTCACAGCCAGAGCTCGAGCATTTGGTGCGAGTCCGGGTAGTTGTCGGCGGGTCCGCGGTACGGCACGGCCTGGAAGCCCGCGCGCGCGTAGAAGCGGTCGGCGAGCCAGCCCTTCTCGCACTCGGCGCGGAAGACCTGAACGCCAAGCCGCCGCGCCTCGTCGACGAAGAACTGGAGCATGCGGACGCCGTATCCGCGGCGCTGGAACGGCTCCAGGACCTGGATGCTCGCCAGGTAGAGCTGCTCGACGCTGTCGTCCAGCGGCGGGAAGTAGGGCGGGTAGCCTCGACCCACAAGCGCACGGCCGACGATGGTTGGGGCAGAAGAGGAAGAGTCGCCTTCCGAGGCGGGGACTTCGGCAACGAACGCGCGGATGCCACGACCACTCCAGTCCGTGCGGTCGAGGTAGCGCCGCAGCATCGCCTCCGTCTGCTCGTCGAGCTCCAGACGCTCCAAGTCACGCTCCTCGAGCGCACGGACAAGCAGTTGGGTCGAAGGAGCGGGTGGCGGCTGGTTCAGCATGGCTGGCTCTCGTGCTTCTTCGCAGGATCTGGTCAATCGAACAATGGCACCCATGCAGAAGAGTGCACCATGCAAGATCGAGCATTGCGTGCGAGTGTTTGCGATACAGAATTCATTCCGAGAGTGAAGTCACTCCGCATTCAGCATCTGCAACGCGTTCAAGTTGCTCTTGTCAATAGTTCAATCAAGATGTCATTCTGCAATGGAAGACCAACAACTTCAACGCGTTCAAGTTGCACATGCCAATTGATTGAACAACATGTTTCTTGCTCCCAAGGGAGCTTTTTTCTGTATTTGTTTCTTCCTGTTTCTCGTATGAAAATATGAACTCCGGCCGTCGATGAAGATCTCGCAAATCGTCATGTATTCCTTGGCATGTTTCTGGTCTTGTCCTTGAATGTAAACGGAGACCGGCGATGTTGGTTGCTTTTTTTCCTTGCGCGTCGCCTCGCGTGTCGACGTCACACTCGCTGCCTCTCAACTCGACTAGGCTCTCGATCGGCTATCCAACGCACCAGTTCAACTCCTGACGCTACAGCCTAGTCCTCGTGCATGCTGCAGCCGAGCCTTACTCCGACAGCAGCTTGTTGACCGCGTCCGCGACGTTGCCACCAAAAGCCTCGAGCGCGCGGCGGTTCGACTCGGCGTCCCCGAAGCCCATCGACGCCAACACGTTCATGGCGTCCTCGAGCGGCGTCGTCGTGGCCGCCACGTCCTTGGGTGCCGTCGCCACCGCGAAGCCGTCCACGACCTCCACTTCATGCGCCTCCGCCGCCTCCGACACATCAACGATCTCCATGTCCGAGTCGATCGAGCCGGTAGATGTCGTCTCCGCGACGCTCGCATCCACGGCAACAGCCTCCAGGATGGCTTCCGCGTCGTTCGTCGCCGGGCCAGCGACAGTGAAGTCAACCCAGAAGCGGTGGCCAAAGCTCTGACCAGCAGGGTCGCACACGCGCCAGAAGCTAGAGTAACGACCCGGAGCAGATGGAGCCACCAAGTCGACTCCCGCGATAAACGATTCGCCCTGCTGAAGCGCAGGCAGCGTGATGGCACGCGCCTCGTGCTGCGACGTAAGCTCCGGGTGGCCGTTCTGAACAGCCATGTAGCAGCCGTCCGGCCACTGACGACCGCCGCTGTTCTCGAGCTTCCACATCTTGCGGATCAACGCACCAGGCTCCACGACCGTGCCGTCTTCGATGGTCACGTCCTCGACGAAGCGAACTTCGAGGTCCGACTCCCCACGGAAGTCGTGGAACCCGCGGAAGCCACCGCGGCGGCCGCCGCAGCGACGCCCACGGTGCCAGCTGTCACTCGACTCGCCTTCCGAGGCTGACGACTTGTCCGAGTGGCGACCATGACGCCCGTGGTGTCCGTGGTGTCCGTGCGGTCCATGGTGTCCGTGGTGTCCGTGATGGCCATGATGCCCGTGAGGGCTGTGGTGGTCATGATGGCCGTGCGGGTTGTGGTGGTCATGGGGACCGTGATGACCGTGATGACCATGGGGTCCGGGAGGTCCATGGGGTCCGGGAGGTCCGGGAGGCCCAGGAGGACCGTGATGGTCGTGACCAAACGGGTTGTGGCCAGGAGGTCCATGCGGTCCGCGGAACCCGCCACGGCCACAGAACCCACCTCGACCACCGAACCCACCTCGACCACCGAACCCACCACGCCCACCGAATCCGCCACGGCCTCCGCGGCCGCCGAACATTCCACCGAGGAAGAATCGGAGCGGCTCATCGAAGTCAGGACCGCTGGTTGCTTCATTCTCCGCGTCATTCTGAGCCTTCGATGGCGTCTTCGATTCGTCATCAGGGTTCTTCTCGCAGCCTCGGCGTCCTTCGGGGTAGCCCCAGAACGGATGCCCATGAAAATGGGGCGGCGGACCGTGGGGAGGACCGCACGGTGGTCCATGGGGCGGCCCGAATGGATGCGGCGGCATCGGCGGCATGCCGAACGGGGCCGGCGGGGGACCAAACGGCGGCGGAGGACCGTGGAAATGGTGAGGGGGACCGTGGTGGAAGTGTGGGTGCTTGTGGTGATGACGCTGGTGCTTCGCCCACTTCTTCCACATCTTCTTCTCGTGCTTCGCCCACTTCTTGTCGAACTTGCCCATCTTCTTGTCCCAGCACTTGCCACCGTCCTCGCCACGGCGACACTTCCATCCGCGGTGCAAGGCAGGTTCTTCAATCTTGGTGAAAGGTCCGTGGGTCTCGCTCCACGCGCCGGTGCCTTCGCATGACTCGCACAGGTCGAAGTCATCCACAGTATTGGACTTGAAGCGAGGACCAACGATCGGGCTCATCTCGCAGCCATCGCACGTCACAAACGCATGCACCAGCATCGTCGATCGCTTGTGCTTTGGCGCGCGCGACGGATCGGTGATCTTGATGAACGGCTCGTGACTCGCCCACTCGCCGCTGGCCTCGCACTCTTCGCAGAGATCGAAGTCGTGCACTTCCAGCGACTTGTAGCGGACACCCACCAGTGGGGTCTTCTCGCAGCCATCGCACACGATGCCAAAGTGGACTGGGCCTTCCTTCGCGGTCTCAGTCTTGGCCACCTTCTTCGCCTTCTTGCTCTTCTTCTTCTTCTTCTTGTCATCGTCCTCGGAGTCCGAGTCACTGTCGGAGCTACTGCTGCTGCTACTGCTGCTGCTGCTGCTGCTGCTGCTGCTCGACGAGCTCGACACGGACGAAGAGTCCTCATCGTCGCGGGACATCACATCGTCGTTGAACCGCACAATGCCGGCCATGCTCGCCTTCGCGACGCGGATCATCGTGCTCTTCAGGCTGGGACAGCGCACCAGCAGACGCTGCGCAAACACCAGCAACTCGTCCAGGCGAGCCGTCACGACCGCCTCCAGTTCCGCGTGCTCCTCCTTGTACACGGCCGTCACAACGCCGGTGGCAAGATCTTTGAACTCGTCCGACGCGCTCAGCTCCTCGACCGCAGCGCGGAACTCCTCATTGTTCAGCAGCGTGAGCAGATCCTTCTTGATCGCCGCTAACTCCTCGACCTCTTCCGCGACATCCATCGACTCGAGACTCGCGACAAGCAGGTTCAGCGCGTTCGGGACCGTCGCCGCCTGCTTGCTTGCGTGCTTGATTGAGTCCAGGCGCGCCGACAGCTTCGACATGGCCGACACCAGGTTGCTAACGTGCGTGTGCGCGCGGGTGGCCTTGCTCGGCACCACCGCCACCGTGAGGCGCTCGAGCTTCTCGTCCGCCATGTAGCGCTCGGCCTCCTTCAGGTCCGCGTCGCTGGCAATCGTCACCTCGTCGCCGTCCGAGTCCACGTAGCGCAGCGCGAAGCCCGGCTTGTCGCCGCCGACGAGGCCCGCGGCGATGGCCGAGACCTGCGCGAACGTCACCAGACCGCTCTCCTCCGACAGCAGCGGCACCGCGGCGTCCGTGTCCTTGATCTTGAGCTCCAGAACGCGCTCCATTCTCGCTTCTTCCTCTTCCTCTTCTTCTGGTTCTTCTGGTTCTTCCGGTACTTTCTCGCTGGACTTGCGCCCGACCCGAGAAATTGGAGAGTGAGCAGACCGGCAGAACGCTCCCCTGTCGCGTTGGCGACGGTTGATGAAAATGACGATGAATGATGGTGAATGACCATGAATCCTGGCGTGGAGGTGGAGTTCTAGAAGGTTTTTGACCAACCAGCGAGCTTCATTTCTGCTGCTGGGATCGGTTTGGATCCAATCGCGTGACGGAGTCGCCGAGATTTTCGTGCTGGCGGGCACCAGTTGGTTGATTCCTGCGCAACAACAACAACAGCAAAAAAGAAATCAGAACAAACGCTGGTAGCAGGCGAATGCATGCGCTGTTCACTCGTCCTGACCGTCACGAGGATGCTGGCCTCTCCGGTCGGAATGACTGCGGGTTGACCTCGTTGAAGCGAGCAATCGCCGACGAATATCGATTATTCCACATTCCGAAAAAAATAACCTCAAACATAATGGGATTTCACCGAGGTTTTATCAAGAATACAAGCGCCACCGATCAGCCCCGTCCTCTCGCTGCGCCACACCATCACCACACCAGTCGGTGGCACCCAGCTCAGGTGAACATTTCAAAAATATGCGATTTTTTCGATATCAATATTATGAGTATATATCTTGGAATTTTATATCGGAATACTTGGATCTTCTTCTTTTGATATTGAATGATAATGTAAAAGCGTAATATAACACATCAAACAATCACTCTGATTGTAGCACGCTCTAGATTGACATGTGGGACGCTCTACAACGTGGAGCGACAAGACCAAGAAGAAGGAATGAACTAACTCCTTCTTCAAAGGCGAAAAGCCGACGACACCAAGAGGAAGAAGCAGCAGACCAAGAAGAAGTGGCCGGAAGCGATCCGGCTGAAGAAGACCGAGGACCACCGCCGAGGAAGATGCTGACGCTCAAGATCCTGTGGAAGGAGAAGCAGGACATCCGGCGCGTGCAGCTGCTGGCCGTGAACCAGGCGCTGGCCGCGCTGGACAACCGCGCGGCTGACAACTGGAACGAGCTTGCGTTCCGCGACCTGCGCGACTACGTGCTGCTCGTCTTCCCGGAGCTCAAGGACCCGGAGCTCGATGTGCTGCTCTACTACATGGACGATGACGACGAGCAAGTGCGCATCACGAACGACGCGGAGCTCGCCGAGGGCTTCCGCCTCATGCAGGAGATGGCCCAGGCGGCGGGCAAGGACCCGACCAACGCCGTCTGCAAGATCATCGTGGCGACGCGGCCCGTTCTGGCGGCGAGCGCGCGCCTCGATGACAGCGAGGCGCTCATGGTCGGTCATGCCGAGGCGCTCGCCACCTCGAGCCAGCAGAAGAAGATGTCGGACCTCTTTGTCGACCTGAGCAAGGTCATTGACAAGTGGGAGGCCAGCCCCGAGCTCGCGACGCTCAAGCGCGACCTGCTGTCCATCCTTCACGAGCCAGGCTGCCAAGAGGCGCTGCTGGACGTCATGGCGAACGAGAAGGTGGGTTGGCAACAGACTTGAGGAGGTGGCGCGCACGTTATAACGCGTCTCTATGTGCGTGCAGTTCGCGTCCATCTTACAGACGGTGACGGAAGAGTTCCAAGCGGGTGGCGACTACTTGGAGTGCCTCGTGGCTGTTGCCGGCACGGGCAACCTGGAAGAGATCGCCAAGATGTTGCTGCAGAAGTGCCCGCACGCCCGAGTGCAGGTGGAGCGCGTGCTGCAGGCGGTACAGCACCGCCACAACGTCAAGATGATGTCGACGAGCGACTTCTTCGAGAACATTTCGTCGGAGGAGACCAAGGAGGACATTGGGCCCGTCGTGGCTGTGTTTGAGGGAGACATCACGTGCCCGGACGGCACGATCCTGCCGCCGAACCAGCCCTTCGACAAGGTCTGGAAGCTGCGCAACGGCGGCCCCGCGGTGCGTTCTCTCCGCTCGGTGTCTACTCTCATAGTATCCTTGCTGATGCTGACTTGTGTGTCCCCTGAACTGTAGAAATGGCCCGCTGGTGCCATTCTGTCGTGCGTCGGCGGCGACAAGATGCAGGCGCCGGACCACGTGCTCATCCCGTCCGTGAAGCCTGGGCACTCGATTGATGTGTCACTTCGCATGGTCACGCCAGCCAAGCCCGGTCGGTACACTGGGTACTGGCGTCTCTGCACCCCGGACGGCAACCGCTTCGGTCAGCGCCTCTGGGTTGACATCAATGTGACGGACCCGAGCGTCGCCGAGGAGGCGGCGATCCGCGTCGAGGCTCCCGCCCCACTGGTCCAGAAGCACGAGGAGCCGGCGGTGACGGTGCCCGCGCCCGCTCCGGTGGCGGCGCCGACCCGGAAGAAGGTGGACTTCAAGTGGCGTGCGGAGATTGAATCCCTCGCCGACATGGGCTTCACGGACGAGGCCAAGAACGCGCAGCTGCTGGAGGCGCACAGCGGCAACCTGGAGGAGGTTATTAACGCGCTCTTGTGAGCAGCCAGCGTCGTGGGTGAGGGGGTTCGCTCTCGAGTCTTCGCTTGGAGCGCCGCCGCTCTCCCTGTATCGTGCTTTTCTTTTCTTGACGCTTGCCGTGAGGCAGCAGGCTTATATATCGGAAACGTTGCCTATGACGCTCGCTTCGCTTCAAACGTGGCTAGAGATTGCTTTACAGGGTGGGTATCGTATCAAAATGGGATCTTCGTGTCTCATGATGAGGCCGCGATCGCCTTCGTGACTAGCTCGACGAGCTGCTGCACGGCCGCCTCTCCAGCGTCGCGACTCGTGCGCACAGTGACAGCCACGCTCCTGGCGGCCGTCGTGATGTCCACTGCGACCAGGAAGAACCATGGGCTCCCGTGCTCCTTGGCATAGAACACGTACTTCTCCACGCCGTTGACGGTGCCGCTGGCCATGCACGAGACGCCGACGCGCTCCAGACTGGTGATCAGCGCCGCTTCCTTCGGTGATACGGCCTGGGACATCGCTCCTTGGAACCTGGACGCATGATCAGACCACCGTACAACATCAGACGGCAGGTCGCTTCACCGGACTAGGGAGTTGCAAGCGCGTACCGTTGCGCGTATTCGTCCCACATGCTCTCAAACATTTGCGGATCCAGATGAGCAGAGCCGTCGATGTCGAGCGGCTTGGTTGGCGCTGGTGCGACTGGCGGCGGATGCTGACGCCCGGGACGTGGACTTGGCCTACCGCTCGCCTTCTTGGCAGCAGCCCTCGCCCTCGCTAGAGGGGAGGAATACAGCGGCGGGCGTGACCCGGCCGACGCTTGAGCCTTTGCAATCTCCGGGGCTCTGGCACGATCCAGAGAAGCAGAGCAAGGTCAGAGACGACCGACATGGCTGGTAAACTTGATGAGCAAGTGTACATACTTGACTTGAAGGCGCTGTCTGTTGGGCTTGAAGGGGGCATCATCGACTTTGGCGGTCGCCTTGGAGGAACTGTCGCTAGAGAGTCTGCAAGATATGAGTCGCCAGGAGTCAACACATCGAGCAAGTATATGCACGCGCCATACCTCTTCATTTCGACCCCACGATCCTCGTCGTCCTCCGAGTTCGTCGAGCTTGAGCGACTCGTAGAGGAAGTCGATGCGGCCTTTGATCGCAGACTCTTGGCGCGCTTGGCGGCGGATCTACCACGTGAGACGCACGGGCAGCACCCACACAAGAGATAGTAAAGCCCGCGGAACTTGCGCCGGAGGAAAAACATCGAGACTAGGACTCCCACAGCCACCGCAGCACCCATCGAGCCCACTGCCCAGCACACAGGAAACGTCCCTATCGTCAGCACTACCATATCCATAAGTACTCAAGCATCATGACACGTACCTTGCCACGTAGCGAGCGGAAACCCGGACAGCTTTGCGTCAAGCAGACCCGTGGGCACCGAGTAGCGAGAGAATAAGCTCGCATCGTCGTCGCCTTCCACGCGGAGCGCTGCACTGTTGATGGTCGGCTTCTGGAAGACGAACGCCTTCCCTTCGCGCAGCATTCCATCAAAGATGTGCGCGCGGAAGCCCGAGTGCGAGATGTACATCGTATAGCGAGACTTCTCCGTGACGCGGCTGGACGTGACGGTTTTGAACGTGATCGTAGCGCTCGCGCCGGGATCCACGACCGCCGGCTTGACCAGAGGCACGACGAAAGCCTGAGCCTCCGAGGACGCGTCCAGCGTGTCGTCCATGTTGACCGCAGTGATCTTCTGCCGGGCGAGCGTCACTCTAAAGAGGTGCAGCGGGATCGCCCCCTGGTTGGCCACGTCCAGCTTGATCAGCGTGAAAACGCTCGCCTCGCCTTCGTTCCCCGTCGCCTCCTCGCCTCCCTCCCCCTCCGACCACATGCTTGCGGCCTGCAGGTCCAATACAGGCACTCCATTTCCATCTTCTGGCAGCACGTAAGACTGGGAGAGCGCGGCCTGGCGTAGCAAGCCGGTGGTCCTGGCAAGCGCGATGCGCTGCTGGTGGCCGCTCGACAGCGCAAACAGCGCGTCCAACTCCTTCTTGACATCTGCGGTCCACGTCGCCACGTCCGTCTCCAGCGCCACGTTAGCGCGCGAGCACACGGAGAGAACACCGAACAGCGCGATGGTCGACGACTCGGCATCTAAAGCCGAGGGCACGCAGTCCAGCGCGCTGACGGCAAAGTTGCGCAGCGCGCTCTGCACGTGGTCGGCGACCGCACGCATCAACGAGCTGCGCAGACAGCTCTCGGGCTTGTACACGGTATCCTCCGCCACCGCGTCGTCTTCCTCCCGCAGATCGGCCATCGAGGCCTGCACGTCGGCGCTGGGAAACGAGATCTCGACGCCGATGTCCGCGCAGAAGACCGGCGGCGTCGCCTCGGCCATGGCGATTTGCCGCAGCCCCCGCGGGGACTGGAGCGCCACGGAGGAAGCCGAGCGCACTGCCATGACGAGGAGCAGACACAGGAGAACCTGCGGCAGCAGAAGCGGCACGGAAGGCCGTCCCGCGCGCCGCCAAGTCATCACGTCCGGAGCGGATGGGTTACCTGATGAAGAGGTCTCTTTTTCGAAAGAACCGCGATATCTCGCGAGAAGTACTGTATACGCAAGAGATATAAGGACAACAACCGGACCTATAGTTCTTGCGCACAAGGTACCCATCATTTGCATCATGAAGTGGCCGTATAGTTCTCGCGCTTGCGGTGCGCATCAATTTGATGTGTCTGACTGTGCCCTCCCAAATCGGAAAGTGCGACCGGTGTCACGACTGCGAAACATCTTGTGTCCACTATAGACCGCTCGACAATGGCGACACCACCTCATGCCGACCTCGCAGGCGCCACGCCGCGGCGGGAGAGGCCCCAAGACGGTGAGCAGGAAGAAAAGGGCGCGGCGATCGATGTCGACGACCCAGCGGCGCACGAGGATAAGGGTGGGAGCGACGAGCACGAGGAGGAAGAGTACGACGCCTTGGAAGAAGACGCGGTACGTGCTTCTCCCTCATCACGCGGCGCCGCTGACTCGCCGACTGACCTCGCGATGTGCGCGCAGTGCTGCATCTGCCAGGAGTTCGTCAACGTGCTGGCGCAGGGCTTCCTGCCGACGTGCGACCACCGGTTCCACTTCAACTGCATCGTGTCGTGGGCCAAGGTGACCAACCTCTGCCCGCTGTGCCGCGCCAAGTTCAACCTCGTCACGCGCGTGGACGCCGGCGGACGCGTCGTGCATCGCGAGCGCGTCGCGGATGCTACCCAGGTGTTCCGCCCGGACCCGCAGGACCACGACATCGCGGCGCAGCTGCGGCTCGTGAGCGAGGCGCGGTGCGAGACCTGCGGCTCGGGCGAGGACGAGCACGTGCTGCTCATGTGCGACGCGCCAGGCTGCGCCGTGGCCAGCCACACGTACTGCGTCGGGCTGCGCGACGTGCCCGAGACCGCTTGGTACTGCGCGCGCCACGCGGGCGGCACACGCGTGGCCAGCGACCTGATTGCGCGCCGAGCGACGACCGTGTCGACCCGGCGGCGCACTCGCCGGCTGGCGACGCTCATGTCCAACGTGCTCAGTGGCGGACGCACGGCGAACAGCAGCGCCACCTCGCGTACCACTCGTCGTCGGCGAACTAGGGCCGCTGGAGGACCCGACGGAGCGGCAGGGACGACCGAGGGCCGTCCTATCCGAGGCGTTGCGGCAGGCTACGCGCTGCGGATGTCGCGCGAGCTGGAGATGGTGCAGCGAAGAGCAGATGCGATGTTTGCCCGCGGCGATCTGACGGAAACGGCGCTGCATCAATATCCAGGCAATACCAACGGAGGAGGAGCCAGCAGACCCACCGGTGCACGCTCAACCTCCACGCTGCCATCTGGCATCGAGCAGATGTGGGAGGACCATGATCGGAGCCGGCGTGAGCTTGCGGGTGCCGTGGAGGAAGAAGAGAACGGCACAACTGTCAGTGGTGCGGCCAAGAGTGGCAGCAGCCAGATATCAAAGACTCTCGTGCCAGAGTTCCGCGAGCTCGAGAAGCTGATGACCGACGCGGTTAGCCACGACAACTACGCGTCCTCGGTGTCACTGGTAATCCCCAAAACCGCCAAGCTGCGGCTCGTGTCCCGCGTCAAGGCGTTCTTTGGCAAACTCAACGATCGGGAAGCCCACAAACTGCTGAGCATGGGCTGTCTATCGATCGTTCATCAGTGGGTACGCGCGCCGGAACGCGACCCACCGAACCCTCAGGTTCTTGATGCAGTCCTTGGAGTGCTGGAAACTCTCCCGATCAAGAAGGAGCACTTGGAAGAGGTACTGCCCGTCTATCTTATCGACTGCCATGGAACTGTTGCTAATGCTGCTATCGTTGCTGGTGTGAGCAGGAGAAAGCCTTTATGGAGACGATCGATCAGCTCGCGCGGCTCCAAGGCGTCGCCTATGACAGTCTTGAACGTGTGAAGACGATTCAGAAGCGATGGCTCAAGCTGATCCCCCCGCCTTCCACGAGAAACCCGGCCCAAGCTCAGACGAACTGGCGCCAGCAGCAGCAAGTGATCCAAGCGCGCGAGAGCGCGGAAAACTCCTCTCAGCTGCCGGAGATCACCGCGTTCACTGTCCATCGAGCGAATGGCAAGAGGAAACGGCAGCAAGAAGGGTACGAAAGCTACGCTAGGGTGGTAGAACACTCTCCTGAGACCGACGAGCTGACATGTATCGCTGCGCGCACAGATGGATCGAGCCCGCGGTTGCGTACGTCAAAGCGAAGCTATACCCACTCTACAAGGACAGCGGGACCAATGGAAGCCCGCAGCTGTCCAAGGAACGGTTCAAGTCCATCGTCAAGCAGGTGACGCACCTGTTCACGAGCGAGGCGGTTGCGTTCCAGTCGCCCGTCGTCTCGCCCGCCGGCGAGCTGTCCAGTCTGGCGAAGGATCGCCTCAAGAAGCTGATCGACCACGTGTACAAGGCATCCAGGGGCAAGTCACACCGCAGCGCGATCGCCTTCCCGTCTTCCGGTGGCTCCTCTGCCGCGGCGGCGGGCTACTCGTCCGTGCCTGCGAAGCGGACACGATAGCTTAGAGCTGTAATCCACGCACAATGAACGCCATGGGACGCCACGAGCGTGAGGCTCCGACCGATGACAAGCGTTGCAGTTCATCATGATGTCGACCTGCTTCAACTTTGTTCAGGCCAAAAGCTGGGCGATGCTGATTGGATGAAACAGCGTCTTGAGTCTCGGCAAATCATCCAATTATTGTGAGCATTGAATCCGAACCGCTTCCAAGAGTGCAACATGGGCCGGCAGGAGCTGGACGAGGTGCTCGCGGCGGTGCGCGTTGCCGAGAGCGCCGAGCAGGTCGCGGGACACTTCCCTGCAGTTCAACAAGGTGCGATCATGGATGTTAAGTTGTGTGCCGCTCTGGGGCTCTGCTAACGTCGGTATGGCGCAGCGCTCGCGGACATTGAGCGGAAGCGCGGGCTGTTCCTCGAGACAGCCTTCGGCTGCGTGCGGCGCGCGGTCTGGTCGCTCCTGCGCGGAGAGTCGGCGAGCGAGGATGAAAGCGACGAGGGAGGAGAAGGGGAGCTCTCACTGGCCCAGGCCGTCGCCCTGGTGCTCGAGTTTGTCCAGCCGCTGGCCCTCCAGGCGGACGGATCCACCACCAAGTGTCAAACAGACAGCATCCGTGAGGTACGTTGCAGCTGCGAGGCTTCGTTCTTGCTGGTTGTGATTTTTAGATGCTGATTGGGGCCATGAATGAGGAGCAGCGCGGGGTTATCGCCGCGATGGGGCTGCACCTGCTTGGCGTCTTGGCCGAAGGCTCCGTTTTCGCTGCTCGCCACCACCAACTCCGCGCTCGCCTCGTCTCGATTGTGATCGCGAGCGGCATCGACATGCACGTTCTCCTCGCGACAATGCGGTTTCGCGAGGAGCTGGTGACGTGCCGACGTGCGCTGGTGCCGTCATTTGAGAGCGACTCCGAGTCGGACGACGGCGCGTTCCGTGACAACGAGGAAGGCAACGATGAAGGCGATGAGGAAGGCGAGGACGATCAAGAGACACGCCGGGATGACATACAGTGGATCGCGCACGCGGTTGCCAAGTCGTGGGGGCTGTCGGACTTTGTCTACTTCCTCAGCGACTCGGGTCAGGAGTTTGGGTTCGCAGCCTGGTCCTCGCGCGGCATCGGCGTTTTCGCGTTCTCCATCTTCGTCGAGAGGATGGCAGTCGATGGGTTGGCTGCTCCACCCTTTGCGCCAATCATCTCGCCCTCGTCGGCGCTCTTTTTAGCATCGGCATACGCACACGCGATGGTCGTCAGCGACGAGAATGAGGTGAGTGCTTCTTTTGAGGCTTTCAGTGCCATACCGGGGTTGGAGTGGACGCTCATCGTGCTTGAATTCACGACAGTCACGCGTCAGAGGACTGAAGCTGCTTCATGCCTTCACCATTCGATGCCCCAAGCACAATCTTGCGTGTTCGGCTGACACCGCTACTGGAGCTGCATCGTTCCGTGACTTGGAAACTCGTACGTCGAGTTCACAACGCTGGACGCTCGTCTCTAAAACTTCAGTTGGCACCACCCACTCACAACGATCCAACTGGAATGAACAGGGTTTCGCAGGCGCAACTGGATCGACGTCATCATCCAGGCCATGACGGGCGCCATGGTCTCGTTCCCCGAGGCCACTGACCGATCCAATGCGCTCGGCGTGCTGCGAGCGCTGATCTCGATCCTCGATGTGAACGATCGGTGCGTCGCGTGGTCATCCACACTAATTCTCATTTGATGTGCTGACGCTCAATGAGGGATCCCACAGGTTTTGGTTGATGAAGGACCTTGCGCTCAAGTGTCCATACGCCAATGTGTCCGCTGTGCTCGTGGACTGCGTTCGCTCCGACGTAGTGGCGGCATGGCGCTCAGAGGACATGGCACTCCTCACATCGCGTACGTGACTTGGTTTTACTCGTCTGGAGGCTGTGCGGCGACGCTAACCGTAGCGAGGGGTGGGGGTTGATGGATGCTCTTAGCGTACACATCGAAGGCAATTGTCGAGTGTGTGAATGGTATCCTCGCTCAGGCAGCAGAGCGCGACCTCGTACTCCATGCGGACCTCATCGCGAGCTGCTTGAGCGTGTACCGATTCCTTCACATCCGTGACAAGGGAAACCGGACCGGTATTCACAGCGAAAATGAGGAGGTGCTCGCGGTGTTTTCGCGAATCCAGCGACGTCTGCAGCAGAAGCTGGAAGAGGACATACCGATGGAGGAGGCGATGGAGCACCATAGCCATGCGTCCACAAACACGGCGCTGTCGCCACATCTGTTCCTGCTGGAGGCCGCACTCTCGTCCACACTGTCGTTGCTCGAGCCGAGTTAAGTGCATTGAAGACACTTGCTACTGCGGGAGCTGCACCTTGTTTATCAGGTCGCTGTCGATGGTATCCAATCGGATCTTGCTCTGTTGGATGAGAGGAGCTAGCTGTGTTGGCGCTACCGTCCCAGTTTTCCTTGGCCCTCGACCTGTTGAGGCTCTCGGCTTACGGGGAAGAGCATCAAGCAGCCGGAAAACTTGTTCCGTCAGCTGTTCATCAAGGTGAAGACGCTTGAGGGTTGTTCCGACCTAGGTGACAACAATGATCTGTTCAAAACTGGCACTCCACAACTTCAGGGGATCTGACGTACCATCATGTCACCTGCCGTAACGACACCAAGCTCTTTACATCGGTGCACGTATCGATCCGCGATCTGCTTCGCCACGACTACTCGCTCTCGCACGATGGCTTTCATTTCGTCTATCTTGGCGGTCGACTGCAGATGCACCAAAGTGCGAAGGAAGCCATCGTAGGATTCGCTATCAAAAGCGCTCGGAAGTGCCGTCGCACTACAGCAGCAGGTGAGAAACGCCGCCTTGAAAATCACATCCGAAGCATCAAGCGAGTCACTGTCGATCGGGAGCTGCAGTACGTCCTTCTCCAGCCGCTGCTTGACTGCTTCGTATGCGTCGCTCGTACCTCTTCCCTCTGGAACGGCGTCGCGTCCAGATTTTTTGCGTACAGCCTTGCGCTCTGGAACAACTGCGGCAATCTGCTGAGCAGCCACTGCTTCACGTTGCTTATCTTGGGTTGTTTCTTGCTGCTTGGCCGCAAGGAACTTCTCGAAGCCAATGCTCACTCGAAGCTCTCGCTTCAAGTTCCTCTTGCTCACGTGGATGCTTTGTCGGTCCAGCTCTTCAATCACGTCGTACAGGCTGCGGGCTAGAGGCTCCGGAATCTTCCAGGACACCAGCTCTTGAACTCCGCGGACGTTGTAGAGGACGTCGTAGGCGGACAAACACCGATTCTCAATCAAAATCTGGAGCGATGGTTTAGCTGCTTCCAATACTTGCTGTTCACGGCGAATCTGTCATCCACACACGAAGGCCCCACCTTAGCTTCTGTTTCAGGGGTGCGTCAGAACAAACATACAGCGGCTCACCTTCACCAGCTGCGATGTAGATGTCAGGTAGGACTCGAACGGGTCGAAGGAGAAGTCGTCAGGAAGAACGAACGTCCCCTCCCCACCGTTTCCCTTCGGATCGAACGACTTGAGTGCTGCGACGAGCAGGAGCTGCTGGATGGGACCACTCATTCCACCAGGCACACTTTCCAGCAGGTTTTTCGTGATGAACTTGGTAGGTGGTGGTGCTCTCTTTGCAGGAGAGTTCAATGGCTTGCTGCGGGGAGGAGACACAGCTTTGACAGGCAGCGGCGGTTTCGGTGCCAGCGGTAGTTCTTGCTTACCGACCGCTTCATTGCGTACCACTCGCTCGGACTTCCAAGGGTTTTGCATGAGAGGAGTGCGACGCTGAAGCTCCTTGATAACCACTTTCGGGTTGCTGATATCTTTCCGTTGAGCTTGTAGCCCACGCCTATGGAATGCAAGCAAGATCGCATCAGCTTGGTCAAGGAACACGCATCGATACGTACGACACATACATCACTGCCACGATATCGTCCAGATCAAATCCAGCAGCCATCGCTTGACGAACGACTTGTGCCGGCATTTCGCCCGGAAACACCTCTGATCGCAGCTTGTTCGGGCTCAGCGCCACCAAATCTTCAGCCATGGGAGAGTTGATCAAATCACTTGATAGCGAGCTACCAAGCGAGCTCCCGAATGAGCTGTCCGGGGCCACTGTAGTACAGCTGGATAACGTTAACTTGGATGAGCCACTGCTATACGCATCAGCAAGTTGCCCACACTGCCGAACGATGGGACTTTGTAGTGCGGAGACCGCTAGCCACTCCTACAAGACCGCATGGTCAAGTCAGTGATAGTGACGGCTTTGATACAACTGATTCTCATACCTGCAGCGCTTGGTCTTCGTCGAGTTGGCGCTTCTTGAGCACCGTGGAGGCAAAGGTGGCAGCATCGGTGCTCTCCTCGGCGATCTTGGACAAGAATTGACGGTAGTCCGAATCAATCTCGACAATGAATCCCCAAAAGTTGCCGGTGGTAAGGAATGAGGTCACCAATTCATGAACCCGAGCGGTGAGACCGTGCAAGCAGCGGTGGCGCTTCATCTGAATCCGTGTGCGAAACCCCCGAAATACTCGCTGGATCAATACCACGCAGCCCTGCGCTCCACAACAGGTCAGCCCCAGTGACTCGTGCGCTAAGCTGCACTGGTGATGCTGCTTACCGCTTTGCGCTTTTCATCGTGAGCGGTGGCCGATCGCTCGATCTCTCTCCATCGTCGCAGGAACGTTCGACAAATGATTCGCGACAGCGATCCAAACAGGAGATCGACCGCTTTGGCACGCCGAGCAGCAGCCACTTCCAGCTCCCATAAGTGCTGCAACGCGATCAAACTCTGGCGACGAGCGCGGACTCGATCTATAAAGCGGCGGACAATCCTTGCAGCCCGCACTCTGGCTTGGTTTGCACTCAGTTCCCTCAGGAATGCCGCGTTTTGCTTGGCTCGGAGCATTCTGTACGCTGCCTGCATAGTGATGGCCGCCGCTAGCTCGACGTCGTCCTTGAACACCCGCCAAATGTTCTTCCAGCGACGGTGGCGCAGGTAATCTCGAGTACTGGCTTGCAGCTTTCTCGCTGCAAAGTCGCACACATGCTCTCGAATGACCTGCATGAAACGATTGGGGTCGGCTGAGAACGATACGTGAGCCGCGTTGTCAGAACCGGCAGTGCTCGCTCACCTTGATGCTGGTTTCCTCAGTCAGAATGACCGCGTTCACAGCGTCTAGACGCCTGCGCACGTCCGGTAGCAGTGTCTCGGCCGGGATGAGCTGCTTGGAGAACGAGTCGAACACGTCCGAGTCAACATGCGCCATCCCCTTGGAGCCCTTGAGCAGTACACTGGGCGTCGACTTCCTGCATCACAAGCGAGCAGGTTGAATCATGAGATCTTCGACGTCAAGACAACACCGATGAACAAGTGTATGCCCTCAGCTCGCACTTGGTTTCCTCGAGCTTCTTGAGCATCTCCTGCGCCTTGACGAGGTCGCGGTTCAGCTTCCTCCGCTCGACGCGCTTGGCCTCAATGATGGCCGTGGACGCCGCCGCCGTCTCTATCATCGCGAGCCTCATCTGCCTCATCTGCGTGTAGAGCACACTCTTGTCCGCCACACTGCACCTGTACATTAGATCCTCATACCTGCCAAAGCAGCACCGAAACAGCCGGCGATCACCTCCAGCTGGGCTTGCGCATACGAAAGACGCAGCCGCCGTGCAGGACGACGACGTCGAACTCGAGCCCCGACACGTACGCGTCGTACTGGAGGCAGCGCCGGCGGTCCTTGGCGCGCCGCGCCGGCCCCTGGCGCGCGTTCAGCCGGCAGTTGCTGCACGCGCCGCACTCGAACCGCACGGCACCCGGTGCCAGCCACGGCCGCGGGTCCTCGCCCATCCCGCACTCGCACGGGCGGCCGGCGTGGCAGCCGCACGCGCGCATGTTGCCCTCGGCCTCGTGCTCCGCGTCCATCTCGGTTTCGCGTTGCGTGTTGTCTGCTTTCCCGTTGTCCTTTCTCGGTGCTTTTCTGCCGTTTGTTGAAGCCATCCATTTGCTCATCCCACGGCTGTTCGGGCAGTGGCACTTCAACTCCCACAGCAATCGGCGATCGGTTTCCACGGGGTTTCTCGTAAAAGTACCACCAACGCGCAATTTCCCCTTCGGGAAAGGACGACGACGAAGCATGAGGTGGTGGCGGAAGCGGAGCACGCCTCCTCGCCCGGGCGTCGCGGCCGGGCTTCCTCATGAAGCGGCGGCCGCCATCGGGGCCCAGGCGTCTGCTGCTGAGCTGCCTTCTCCGGTCGCCGCGGTGCTCGGCGCGGTGCAGGCGATGAACCCCAAGCCGCCGGTCACGATCGCGCTCATCGGTTCGCTCGATCACTCCCTTGATGCATGAAGGACGCGTTTCTTGCGGGCTCTAACACACAGAGATGGCTGTGGATGCGTGACGGCAGCGATCATGTACGTCGCGCACGTGCAGCAGTCGCGCACGCCGTCTCTCGTCGCCGTGTTCTCCATGTACGAGAGTCCGCCGCGCGCCTGTCAAGTCGCGCTGTTTGCCGTCGGCCTAACACTTCGGCATGTCAGGTGCCCCGACCGCGTCGTTGTCGGCCGCGAGCTCTCGCGGATGCTGACCGCGCCGCTGTTCCACATGGACGAGTGGCATCTGTACCAGAACATGTGCGGCTGCCGCTCCACGAGCCAGACGACAACTTGATCGATCGCTCATGTGGTGCTCTGCTCGCTGTAACAACAGGCTCTCGTTCCTGTGGAAGGGTTACCACCTCGAGAAGACGCTCGGGAGCGCGCGCTTCGCCGTGCTGCTGCTCGGACTCATCCTGCTGTCGCAGTCGCTCGTCATCGCGACGGCCTATCTGTTGTCTCGTTACATGTACTTCATGGGGGTGAGGCATGTGTGGCTTGCTGTTGACCCCGCAATGCGATCGACTCGAACGCATTCATGAACTGACGATGCGGACACCTGCAGGGAGCGATCTACGAGTGCTGCATTGGGTTCTCGGGGATCATTTGCGCGCTCAAGGTAGGATTGCAGCCTGCGACGACAGGGCCATCGCCTCGATGTTCACAGCGGGACCTCTTGTTGCAGGTGATCCTGAACCACAATGCCCAGACGTACACCAACATGCACAACATCGCCGTCCCGACCAAACATGCCGCGTGGATCGAGCTGCTCAGCATGTACATTTTCGTTCCCAAGCTCCCGTTGACGACCCAATTCTGCGGGTTGGCGGCAGGCTACATGTACGCCATCTCTCCGCCAGCCAAGGATGTTCTTCTCGGCATGAGTTCGATCTATGCAAGCGCGCTGGAAGCCACAGGCTTGAGGCGGCGCTCGCGGTTGCGGCGCTGGGTGGACAGCGCCAAGGCGATTTGGCAGCCCGTGACTCGGGCTTTCAGGCGGCGAAGGGACTGAGGTCCCCACTAACTCGAGAAGAGCAGGAATCAAACCATCAGAGCTCGCTTCCGAGAGACGTACTTGGATGGTAATCCAACAGAATGCGGTCGTCGAGGAAAGCACAACACGCACGCGTCCGTGCAATATGCTGCCCAGGATTAAGCTCGCGGAAGAAGAGCAGTGTGTTCAAAGCGAGAGGTTATCCCTGGTTCACTAACAAAATTATCTGGCGCTCTCTTGGCGCGCTAGATCAGGTGCTGGAAGCTCTCGGGGCGAATGCGGAACTGCGCGTCCCGCTTGCCGCCCTGCTTCTCAAGCAGGAAGCTCACGACGGCGCAGTTGCGCAGCTTGGCCGACTTGTTCTCGTGGTAGACGTCGCGGGGGAAGAACTCCTGGCAGAAGGAGCGGAACCAGAGCGAGTGCCCGTAGACCACAATCACGTCCTGCGGCTGCTGGAACACCCACTGCGCGAACCGCTCGAGGCGGTCGCGGCCGGAGCCCAGCACCGCCTTGTTCCCGTGGTTCTCCGACACGTTGAAGAGCTCGTCGTGGTGCTTCTCGCCGCGCACGACGCCCGCCAGCGCCGGTGACGCGATGCCATACGCCTCGCTGATGGCCAGCGTGTCGATGTTGCGGCCGATCTCCTGGAGACACGAGAGCACGTGGATCTTCTCGCCGGGGACGTCGAGTCGCGAGGCCGACGCGATGCGCGCCGTGTCGATGGAGCGGCGGAGGTTGGACGCCACGATGATGCTGCTGGGCATGGGGCAGCAGAGGTAGCGCAGCAGCGAGCGCTCCTGCGACGTCGGGTGGCGGTGGTAGTGGCGGTGGTTCACGACGTCGACGACGGGCCCGCCGTCCTCTTGCTGCGCTAGAGGAGACGTCTCGCACACCTGCTCCTGCAGACTCTGCGCCTGGTGCAGGCCGCGGCGACTGAGCGGCGAGTCGATAAAGACCGAGTCGCTCGTGGCCAGCATGAGCCACTCGCGCACGACGGCGCGGCAAAAGCTGACGAGCGCGCGCCACAAGACGCCGCGGTTGAAGACCACGTTCCACTCGGACTCTGCGTGGCGCACGAAGAGGATGCGCTTCTGCTTCTTGGCGCCGCCCTCGTCCTCCTCAGCGTCCGTCCAGGAGCCCGAGTGCAGCCGCACCGCCGTGTGCGGAGACGCCGCCGCCGCTGTAGAAGACGAAGGAGGCGCCGGCAGGCGGCGGCGCTGCCACTGCTTGTCGCTCGAGAAGAGCAGGTGCAGTGCGCCGACGGCGAACAGCTGCAGCTTCCACCAGATGTGCCACGCCGCGTCCAGCAGCAGCGGCAGCAGCCCCGCCGATCGCCCGCGGTGCCGCCGCGAGCCCATCATTCTCGCTGGGACCAAGCGACTCACTCGTACACGCCAACGCTGAGGGAGAAGAAGAGGAACTGCAGCAGGAACAGCACCACCTGAGCTCCGAGAGGTCGGGGGAGAAGACGCACTGTGCGTCTCCGTCTGCCTCTCCGTCTGCTCGGCGTCTGCTTCGGTGCGGCGCGTGCTTCAGTGCCGCCAATGACGCGGGCTCCCTGTTCTGAAGGACGAAGCTTCTCCCAGATCCAATCTCTACTTTTCAATTTCCAACTCATTATCAATATTCATGAACTGATAAAAGTCGCATCGTTTATATCCGATCGTACCTTTATCACTCTATTCAAAGACCATAATCGATATATGTGCTGCTCGTTATTGGCCGAAGCGGGCGAGACGCCGGTGACGCAGCTCGCTCGCGCTCAGGTGCGGCTCCCGCGCTCGCTGGCGGGCTTCTTCTGATTGGAACTCCTCTTCCTGCAGGCGCCTCGCCAGCTCTTCGTCCGTCTCGATGCGGGTGTTGAATGCAGGGCCGCGACTTGTAGTGGATGGGCGTGGGGACCGTCTGGCATTGGTGTCGGCCGGTTTGACAAGCAGCTTGCGGACGAGCGTCTCGACCGAGCGCGTGACGCTCGAGAGGGATTGCTGGAGACTGGGGGAGTAGACGAACATGTACCCTGCACCGATATGATCATTCACGAACACGTCAGGAGGTGCACTCAACCAGAGCAGGCGCATCCGAGCAGCCTCACCAGCGAGGATGCCGCACATGTGGCCGAGGAAGGACGCGCGCGGCACGAGCACGTGGATCACGACGAGCTCGAGCCACGCCGCGTACTTGGTCGGAACCTGGAAACCGTACACGGACGTCGTGGACGGCGCATTGTGGTTCAGAACGACCTGCAGGTCGACAGCGCGATAATGTCAGGCACGGCCATGCGTTCACCAACAGGGCAATCGATGTATCCGGATACCTTGAGAGCGAACAGGACGCCCGAAAAGCCGATGCTGCACTGGTGCAGATGCGTCTGTCGTTCAAGGCGAACCTCATGAATGAGCCTGACCTGGAGTACTCTGCGAATCCTCCAAGGACGCACCGGGTCATGGAGCAGCGCGGCCAGCGCCACTGCCGCAGCGACTACCAGCGCGTGCGATAGCAGCAGCAAGTAGACGATCACCGCGGCGAACTTGGGCCCGCCGTACTTGCCCTCGAGGTGGTAGCCCTTCCACATAAACGACAGCCTGCAGCCGTCCTCGCGTCAGCCATGGTTCACCCTCGGGCGAATACACTTGAGCGACGTACATGTTGTGGTACAGATGCAAGTCGTCGGCGTGCAGGAACGCCGACGCGACGACGCGGCTGAGCTCCCAGTCCACGACCACTCGGTCGGGGCACCTTGAAACCACAAGCCACGGGACGCGTTAGACTACCAGGCGATTCGTCCAGCCGGCAGAGCGGACTCACAGGTAGTACGGCTTGAACAGCGCCTCGTGCCGCCCGTGCTGGAAGTGTAGGTAGTACATGAACGCTGCCGCGCCACCCGCCGCCACACGATCAGAGCTTCCCTCACGGTTCGTCGCTCGTGTTCGGCTATCTACCTACGTACCCATGAGCGCGAGGGTGACGGGCGGCTTGCGGTCCAGGCGCTGCACCTGCTGCGCCAGCATCAGCGCGAGCGCCACGCCCTGGCCGCCGCCGCGCGCGCGCCTCGCCCTGCCCAGCATGATTCGTCTCGGCTCGCGGCGCTTTGGTTCGTCCGACGCGTGATCAATTGTCGCGGCAGTGACGTCGGCGCGACGAAACTACCGACGAAATACCGAGGAAAAACCGGTAGTTGTCCGACGTTATCGGACTAATCACAGTAAATCGATGCATCGATCTGTAAATTTGATGACAAAAGTTGAATTCCTCGACGTTCGAAACTCCCCTTTTTGCTCCTTTTTGGTCCACTCTGGTCGTTCTCACCGCAAAATGCCTGAGACGTGATGACAGCCATCCTGGATCTAGAATGCAATATCCAAACCTAAACGATTCCAGAATAGACCCTTCGATAACTAGGAATACCTGTAATATTACATAACCATGTGTAAAATAGTGGCGTATCTACTTACCCCTCCCAGGGTGGACTAAACACGCTTCGTTCCTGCGGTTCACGCACGCGATTAGTCTGCAACTTGAGGCGTCGCCTGCTCCCGACGTCGGCGTCGCTCTCCAGCTCGACGCTCCAGTCCACACTCGCGTCACGCGGCCATCCGCTCGCTCGCTCGCTCGCCCCTTCCGCCTGCGTCACGCTCCGATCATTTCCGAACTCGCCGCCAAGCGCACAAGCCTCGACTTCTGCGACTCTCCCGATCCACCAAGCCATGTTTTCGGTGCAGGCGCTCGTGGCGGCCGCCGCCAACTCGACGGGCGTCGACGCCGCGCCGCAGGAGCACGTCCTGGGCGGCGCGGTACTCGCGATCGCGATCGTCTACGCGTCGCTTCGCCGCGTGTGCAACGTCGACCGGCTGCTGAGCAAGCTCTTCCCGGGCATGGTGCTCGCCGGCGCCTACTACCGCTACCTGACGCTGCTGGAGGACGCCAGCGCGCCGCGCGGCAGCGTCTTGCGCCGCGCGTGGGACGCCGTGGGCCAGCAGCTGCCGCTGGCGGAGGCGGTCGTCGGCGACACGCTCGCGGCCGTGGCCGTCGCGCTGGCGCTGGCGTACGTCGTCGACACGGCGCGCAAGCTGCGCTACGTGTCGCGCAAGCGCGTGCTCAACGTCATCGGCGGGTCGGTCGTGCAGGTGGTGCGCTCGCTGCCCGTCATCTCGGGCCGCGTGGCCAGCGAGATCAAGAAGATCGAGCGCGACATCGAGCACTCGCTGCACAAGAGCGACGAGGACGACAACGCCAGCAAGCTGCACGCGCTGCCCGCCAAGGGCATGGCCGACGACGCGCTCGTGACGCTCATGACGACTCTCGCAGGCGACTCGGACAAGCGCTGGCAGGACGGACTCGTGTCTGGCGCGGTCTACCACGGCGAGAAGGACCACCTGGACGTGCTCAACAAGGCGTACGCGCTCTTCTCGGTCTCGAACCCGCTGCACGCCGACATTTGGCCCGCGGTCAACAAGTTTGAGGCCGAGGTGATCGCCATGACGGCCGGCATGGTCAACGGCGGCGACAAGAACGTGTGCGGCACGCTCAGCTCGGGCGGCACGGAGAGCATCTTCCTCGCCACCAAGACGCACCGCGAGTACTACCGGCGCGTGCACGGCATCACGCAGCCCGAGATCATTGCGTGTGTGACGGCGCACGCGGCGATCGACAAGGCGTGCGAGGTCCTCGGCATCAAGCTCATCAAGGTGCCGTTCGACGCCAAGACGCTTCAGGTGGACCTGGACGCCGTGCGCTGGAACCTCACGGCCAACACGATCATGCTGTACTCTAGCGCACCCAACTTCCCGCACGGCATCATCGACAACGTCGAGGCGCTGTCCGCGATCGCCAAGCAGAACGACGTCGGGCTGCACGTCGACTGCTGCCTCGGCGGCTTCATCCTCCCGTTCGCCAAGCAGCTGCGCAAGCTGCCCAAGTTCGACTTCGGGCTGCCCGGCGTCACGAGCATGTCGTGTGATACGCATAAGTACGGCTACGCCGCCAAGGGCACGTCGGTCGTGCTGTACCGCAACCAGGAGCTGCGCCGCCATCAGTACTTCGCGTACCCGGACTGGACGGGCGGGCTGTATGTGACGCCGACGCTCGCTGGCAGCCGCCCTGGCGCACTCAGCGCGGCTGCCTGGGCGTCCATGGTCCGTCTTGGACACGAGGGCTTCATGAAGCACACGGCGGCGATCCTGGAGACGGCGGACCAGATCAAGGCCGGGATCCCCAAGATCCTCGGCCTGAAGCTCGTGGGCGACCCGCTCGTGATGGTCATCTGCTTCCAAGGCGAGAAGGGCGTCAACGTGCTCAAGGTGAGCGACGCCATGGCCAAGAAGGGCTGGAGCCTCAACCCGCTGCAGCACCCCACGTCGGTGCACCTGTGCGTCACGGTGCGCCACGTCGGACGCGCGGGGAAGTTCCTTAAGGAGCTTGCAGACGCGGTCGAGGAGGTGCGGAGCGACCCAAACTCGGGCCACGAGGGCGGCAGCGCCATCTACGGCATGGCCTCGAGCCTGCCCGCCGGCCCCGTCGATGACTTGCTTCGGATCTACACGGACGTGAGTCTCAAGGTGTGAGTTGGGCATGCAGCGAGGAGGATCGGGACTCTTTGGGGCCTGATCGCGTTTGATAAATCTATGTCGACGTCGTAGTGGTGACCGCAATGCGGTGTAGTTTCTTGCCCGGGAAGTGCGGCTTGCTCGTTGACAGCGCAGCGGCATTAGTTCTCGCCTTAGCACGCGATTGCAGCGTCGATCTGGCAACAACGTCGCCATTTTCGACTGGTGCTGGCGGCTGCTCCGACGTTCGAGCCGCTGACATCGACGGGTGTGCAACTCGCAGCCGGCCGACTTGTTCGATCAGCAGCTTCGTGCACGCAGCCTTCCGCGGGAGCAGCGACGACCAGATGCCGCCGTCTTGGAGCACATACTCGTTGGACTCTAAAGTCGGCTGAAGAGCGGGAGCCCCGATGGCGAACATGACCGTCGCGGTTGAAGGTCGATCGTCTCCATTGGAGCTGTATCCTCCTCCCCAAAACTCGTAGATGGCCGCGTGCTCGAGCTGCTCGAGCGAGCACTCGGTGTATTGCAGTGCCCGCACGTCTCGCGCGTGGCTCGCTGGCCAAAACAGAGCAGCTCCAGGCACAAGCTGCATTATTGTTGGTGTGGGAGCAGTCGATGCCTTTGCCTTCCCCTTCGCCTTGACGGGCTGAGCCTTAACGATGGCACGAGCATAAGACACTGGCCACACAGGAGTGGACCGGCTGATCTCGTTGGTGTTGGCCTCACGGCGTCGTTGCTGCTGCTGCATCGCAGGGCTCGCGTCGACAAGCAAGTGTGTCAGTAGCACGATGAACGTCTCGGGGTCTCTTGAACTCGCGGCGATCCGGTATTTCTTGGTGCCAACGCCTACAAGAGCACACGCAGTATCGAACAGCATGACGGAGCTGTCGGTAGTTGCATCCCCTGGTATCGATTCATCAGTCCGCGTGATGCGGATCGTCTCGAACATGGTCTGAGTCAGCAACTTCGTGTACTCCCGTGGGTTCTCGGCGATGAAGTCCCAGTAGTAAAGTGGCAGCGTCACACGGCATGCATCGCAGTGGAAGTGCTCAGAATGGCGTTCATGCTCCTCCAGCACCGCCCAGCGGCTGCAGCGGACGTGGAATGTTTGACCACAGCCTTCGCGTGAGCAGAGCAGAAACCTCCGCGACGATGACGCCGTGCTGATGCTCTTGCCACACACGGCGCAGGTTCGCGAGGCCAGCACGCCGCTTTCGTCATAGTGCGCGACGCTCGAACCGACAGCCGCGCGCTTCCCTCGACCGACTGCGTCTTTGATGCGATTGCTGCCTGCGGATCGTGCTCGGTATTGGTCGGCCAGCGTCCGCGACCGCCCAGTGTAGTTCTCCACGGACAGCACAATCGAGAGCTGCGCGCTGATGGACGAAGTCAGCAGCACGTTGAGGTTGTCCCCCTCAAAGTCGACGAGAGCCACGGCGCCGCGTTCGCGTGTTAACGTCAGCGCAAGCTGGAAGGGCTCGAGCGGCACCAATAGCAGCTGCGACAGCTTGCGGAGCAGCTTGTCCTTGAGTATCGCGTGCAGCGTCTGTGGTAGCCACCAATGCGGTGTTCACACGGTGTTAGCCACGACTCCCTCATGTCTGACCGCGCGTTCAGTACCTCGATCCTCAGGAGCAGCACTGGTGCCTTGCACATGTTCCACAGTGTGGCGGCGGCGTACACTGCGAGCTCTCCGTCCCCGCCAGGGACGTCGGCAGCGTCGATGATCCGCAGAAGTGCTTGGACGCCCGAGAGACTGTCGATTTGCAGCTGGCACTCGTTCTGCACCGAGAAGGCGAGCAACGCGGCGGCACTCACGAGGCGCAACACGCGGTCCTGACCGCACTGCGCGTCGTGCAGCAGCATGAAGAGCGTGCAGTTGTGGCGGTGTGACGCGCACTGCCAGCTTCAAAGCATTCGTTGTCAGCTCGCATCGTCAGACCTTGACAATGGACATCTCGAGGACGCACTTGTTGCACGAGCTGGCGCTCAGTCGCCCGCGCTCCGAGTGCGCCAGGCAGCCTAGAACCCTGCCAGGACACTGCATGGTCAGCAACGTGCGCCAACAACCAGCGAGGAGCCCACATCAGCGCTCGTACCCGGCGCAGAAGCGCTGAATGGCCGCAGTGGACGCCGCCTTGGCCAGCAACGTCACCCGCCGCACACCCTGCGCCTGCACGAGCTGCTCCCGCAGTGCCCCGTCGCGCACCAGGAGCAGCAGGCGCTGCATGTCGGTCTCCACGTCTGTCGCGCGCCGCTCCTCTTCCTCATTGCGCTGCAGCAGCGCCGCCAGCTCGCTGAACGCGCCGCCATCTCCCTCCTCGTCCGCCCTGCCCATTCGGTCGGCCGAGGGTCACACAGGACAAGTCTAATTGTATGCGACAAAGTATGGGCGTACTACGCCGTTGCTCACGGTACTGCACCTCTTTGAGCAGGCAACTTCAACGTGGAGCAAGTCTGTGGCAGCAGCCCGTCCGAGTCGGTTTCGGTCATCGGATGGTGACGCGACGAGTGCCGAACCGGCTGGATCTGAGGATGATTCCCGCCGCGTTCTCAGAAAACGCACGCGATCAGGCGACCAAGCTGACCCATTTCCCCCTCCATTGCTGGCAACGGAAGCGACACCATCCGCGTCAGTATTGCCGGCGACTCGGCGGTGGACGACGGCCCCGTGGCGACTTCTACGACCGCTCACTCGCCTGTGGACCTCCATCGTCGTTCGTGGCAGTCGCCCGCGGATCCTCCGAGTCGCACAGTGTCAGGCGCGCAGTTGGGAGGAAAGCCAAGCTCGGGAAAGGTTGGTGCACGACTCGAGTGGAGGTGCGAGCGCCTTGATCGTGTGTTCTGACTGAAGCCTGCGGTCCCGTTCTTGATGCACTTGGTTAGCAAGAAGGCTGGATAGGGTGAATCACTCGCCCTGGAGCGAAGGAGGAGCATGTCGACGGCGACGAATGCGGGCGGGGGACTGCTGCAGGGCTTCAGGCGCAAGATCGGCCGCTACGGATCAGCCGCCAGCGCTGCAGAGCCTGCCGGCGACAGGGACGGAGAGCTGGACAAGGACGCGCCGGCGCCGTTTGCGAACGCCGTGCGCGAGTTCCGGGAGCAGGACCAGCTCTTGCGCCGGCTGGACAGTGAGCTGAGCGCCATGCTGGAGCATCTGCAGGTACGCGACCATCGATCCGTGGCGTCCACGATACAAAGAGCGTCATCACCAACGACGTGCTTCCTGTGGGTGCCGTGCAGGTGGCCTGCACTTCGATGCTGCAGGTGGCGCACCTCTTCTCCGAGTCCCTAAGGTACTGCAACGCATCAACAGTGCTCATCCTCCAGAAGTACCGGTTGGTTGAACGACTGCTCATGCTGTCATGCTCTCCATGCAGGACCGATCCAGAGTCCCACGCGCTGAGCGCCGAGTTCCTTGAGAGCGTCGAGCGCATCGTGCGCGACGGAGTCGAGATCACAGAGCAGTCCATCCGCTTCACAGTTGTTGATCCGCTGGTGACGCGGCTGGAGCGCCACGACCAACTCTCCGTGCAACTCACAGCCCGTGAGCAGCTGGCGCGCGAGTGCAGAGCTCTGCGTGAATCTGTTGAGCAGATGAAAGCTATTGGAAAGTCCGAGACGGACGAGAAGCGGCGCCAGAGCGAGACCAAGTTGGCGGCGCTGCTGATGGAGCTTGACGGCGTCCAGCGCGAGTTGCTGCCAGGGATTGGTGCGTCGTTTGTTTGTTTGTTTGTTTTATGAAGTACTTGTGGTGTCTGCTGCTCATTTGCTTATGAATGACTGCGATGGTCACGAAGAGGATCTCACCCACGGACACGGCTTCACCAACCAGAACGATCTCTTCGCCGCGATGGTGAGCGTTTGCCGAAGCTTACATCCTCTCCTGGTGGCATATGCTGACGATGTATATCTGCCCTTGTGCTCCTTAGCGTCTGCATCTCGCGACCTTCTTCTTCAACGCCAACAAGTCGCTCTTCCCACGCCTTTCGTCGACTGAAATGGA
Organism: Phytopythium aichiense; assembly: GCA_023338125.1. Classification (NCBI taxonomy): domain Eukaryota; phylum Oomycota; class Peronosporomycetes; order Pythiales; family Pythiaceae; genus Phytopythium; species Phytopythium aichiense. The sequence continues at coordinate 29,036 of JAADYH010000010.1, forward strand.
GATTGTCACTGGCGCGAGCTACACGGACGCGGCGCGACGCGCCATGTCTGCGGCATCGCAGCAGTCGTCGCAGCCTTCGTCGTCGTCGTTTCGTCTGCACAAGATGTCGAGCATCACGTCCGAGGACTGGTCGGAAGTTGACGGGTCCATCTTTCCAGAAGAAGATGACTCCTCTCGCCCGTCAATCACGCTTGAGGAGTTTGAAATGGGGCGTTCGCCGCCCAATTTGTCCGACATGATGGCGAATGTGAGCGCCGTGTCTTCATTGTCTTCCAAGTCATCGCCTGGAAGTGGCAAGGTGCCTGGAAATGGCAAGGGCATCAGACCGGACGAGCTCGTTGCCTTGGCGTCACACCCGGTCGTGGATACCTGTTCCCACGATGAAATCGACGTTCCAAGATCGATACCATCCGAAGACATTGGTATTGAAATGACGTCCGTGCTATCTCCACGCACCCCAGAGCGGGCAGCTGCCGGAATTCGAAGTCCAAGTATGTTCACATCCATCGGCAAGTCTCTTCGAGGCAAGCTTGGGTATCAGCAAAAAGCGATAACCAGCAGCCGGGAGCATTCTCCACGTGCTCGGTCACTTGCTGGCAGCGAAGGGTTGACGGATGCTGGGTTCTTGATCGTGTCACCTCCGCATGGTGTGAGTCACTCGTCGTCGCGATCTCCTCATCGGGTACGGTGCACGCTGCAGCTATGTGTTGATTCATTGCTGGTATCGGCTAACATTCCCTTCCGTTGCACATGTGCTCAGAACAAGCGCGCAGGCGCGGCGACTGGCTCATCACATGCAGTCGGGCTATCTCCAGCCGAGTGGCGCGCCATCGAAGCGTGCCTGTGGGATATTGATGCGCGCAAATGTCTCAACCGTCAGCGTCACGACGCACCTGATGCTGTGGTCTCCCGAAAAGACTTACTCTCGCGGATCCTTCATGAGGTTTGTGTGCACTTCGACTCGCAGTACCAACTCTTGTGGCATCGCCACCTTCAGTCCTAACCGTCTTTGATACTCACTACGCTGCGCAGAAGGAGAGTCTTGCACACGAATGCGTGTCATACCTGCATCTCGAAGACCTGGTGCAATTGTCCAAGGTAAGGTGTGATGGAAGAGCATCTATGTTTGACACTGAACCCCTCAATCCCTCACACTTCGGCAACGTTTCAAATTACTGCAGGTGAATCGCACCCTGCGCGCGAGTCTTCTCCACTGTCCGCCCATTTGGAAGCAGTGCATTCGCTCGTCCGAATTGTCTCGCGCAATGCGGCGCACGGTGTGGCTCGCAGCGTTCTATGAGTCAACGCCATGGCGGTCGGATGATATCGCACCGCATTTGCTGGCTCGCGAGACGAGGAAGCTCATGTACGAGCAGCTTGTGCTGAAAGTGGGTTCCAAGCTCACGGACGCCGCGGTGCGCAAGGAACCGGCCTCAGAGGAAGACGCGCAACTTCTTGCTTGGATGCAAGAGATCGACGTCGACGTTGCCCGGACATGCCACAAAGACATTTACGCCAGCGACACGGTGCGTTTATGACTTGAAGTGCTTTGGAGCGGTAGGCGTCCGCGTATCGACACTTTTTACGCCAATGTTTAGGATGAGGAAGCGGAATGGGACTTGACCTCGCGGCGATCAACGACATCGTCATCAAGTCGCTCACGAGCACCGAGCAGCAGTGTCGCGGTTGAAATGACTGACGCGATCATCCCTCATCCACCAGCAATCGAACACAAGACGACATCAATAGTTAAAGAAGATGACCAAGTGCGTCCATCTGAGATTGGTGGGGCTGGCGTCACGAGTGGCGAAGCTCCCGCGGCATCATCAGATGATCCAGTGAAGCCAAGACAATCGGACCAAGAAGCGGCCCTCGCGAGTGACAAGGCAGCGCGGCGCGCCACGATGGAAGCCAAGATCCGGCGTGTGCTGCGCGCATATGTCATGTACAACCCGCGGGTCGGGTACTGTCAAGGGATGAGCTTCTTGGTCCGGCTACTAGCTGACGCCGCGGATGACGAAGCCGATATCTTTTGGCTCTTTGTTGGCTTCTCGGAGCCAGAGAACGACCGCAACTTGTACGAGCCGGGCCTCGCGGTGCTGCAGCCGTTCCTCTGCAAGTACGAGATCCTTTTCTCGACACACATGCCCGAGCTGTATGCGCATTTCCAACGGGAAGGCGTGCACGTCGCCTCATTCTGCACGCGGTGGTTTATGACGCTCTTCTCCTCGTTCGAGACGGCGAGTCCACGGCTCGTGATGCGACTGCTCGACATCTTCGTCATTGACGGCTGGCGGATCATCTTCAGCATGGCGCTCGTCGTCCTCGACGAGCTGCGCTACAAGCTCAGCGACGCAGACCTCGAGGGCATCTTGCGCGTGCTACAGTCCCCGAGGAAGTTCATGGACGAGCAGAGCGCTGGCAAGCGCCGCCAGCTGCTTCGGCACGCGCTCGCGTTCAGCATCTCCCAAATGATCAACTCCATCTAGGAGCTGGCAATGTACACAAAGCAACTCGGAAAGCGCACGTGCACAGCATGGCGAACAAAACTTGAATATATGAAACCTGCAGACCACACGAACAGAGTTGGTGAGTTCAGCCTTTCTTGTGATCAACAAGGCAGCATGAGCTCACCTATTGTACAGATCAGAACCCTTCACAGCGACGTCAGTCGTCATTGCAGACGAGAAGCTGGCAAAGAATGCAGGACTGGGTGGTCCTTGCCGGAGCTTCATCCACGCGTGGCTGTGCCGCCTCAGCGTCTCGATCATTCTCGTCCACTATCAATTCTTCGCGCAGTGTCTTCACCGGGTACTGCGCTCGCCAATAGACCGTTAACGTGGTGCCACTGACGAGGAGGAGGACGGCGAAGTTGGAATAAAAGCTGGCGGCAGCGGCGGCTTGAATGAGTGTCGACTGCTCTCGATCAAACAGCGACACATAAGGAGAGCACAAGAGCAGGTGCGCCATGCTCGACAGCATCAGGGTGTGATACAGGCGCTGATACGCCAAGAAGCTCGGAGAGTCTTCACTCCCGAGACGGCGGAGACGCTGGTCGAACCACGGCGAGTGCACAACGAAGCAGATCGCCACAGCAAGCGCCACCCATGCATATAGAGCTGGCGAACCCCATCCGAACGAACGAAGAGTGGTCGACAATACCGCAGAGCAGCTAGGCACGACGACGAAGAACCCGCCGCCAAAATCTTGGCGGAAAGCCCACATGTCCTCCCATGTGTGCGACGCCAGCTCGCTGGCGGTGGGAAGCCGAGTGTCCTCAACCAAGTTGGCCCTGCAGACATTGCAGCCGACAGGCGAGTCGAGCAGCAATCCATCCGAAGTAGAGCGACGACGCTTCTCGACGCAAGTACGATGGGCACTTCGAGGGTAGCTATCACCTTGCTTCTCTTGACATCGGCAGACCACGATCCAAGTGCTTGGGGTGTGCCGTACGCAGTTCTCCTTCATCTCCCACTCCAACCCGCGCGCGCTGAATAGGTCCCATTGATCACACACGACGCACTGCTTCAGCAGAAAGTGGCGGCCGTCACCTTCGTACAACGCTTTCCACCGAGACGATCTGCAGAACAAGTAGCAGTTAGGACAACGAGGTGCAAGACAAGGGGCTGCAGCGAGCGACTTACCTGATGCCTGGTATCTCGTTTGGAAAGGACTTCAACGATGGTAGCTCCAATCGGCATACCGCAGTGAAGATCACGTCTTCTATCCGGGTCAGCATTGTATAAGAGAGAGGCATCCGGAGATTGAAGCTGCTGTAGTGAGTGGACTCCCACACCTTCATACTCGTCGCATGATGCGATACCAGATTCCCGCGCTGCAGTAATCGGTGGTAGACGACGTCTCGCCAAAACTGCTCTGTAAAGAGGGTCCGCAGACTTCGGCAGCACTTGGACAGCGCGATAACATCAGACGTCGACAGCAGAAGTACCAACTGCAGATAGCAGTCAACGCCCAGTCGAAGCGCGGGTTGGTCATCTTCTGGAAGTAGTGATGGTGACACTAGCGCCGTCTTGGAGTGAGCGCTATTGGCGACACTGGTGTCACCACTCAAGATGTGATGCTGAATCCACCAAGCCGATACAATCACGACGGCTGTGCAGGCAAACAAACTGAGGACTTGGCTTGTGGCAAGGTGTCTCGGGATCATAGCTCGGAGGTAGCAATACGTCGCCCAGGCTATGACAGCCCCGAACGAGTACACCCAAACTGCAACTGTGCCAGCACGGCCCTCGACCCATTGTATGAGCATCAAAGGCTTCTCAAGGCTTCCCCACATTCCGGTGTCCGTGCGTGATCCACGAGAGCCCGACGCCTGGAGAAGCAAAAGCTGCGCGACAAATCCGATCGTCCCGGTAAACATCCCCATGTATGCTGTTGGAGACTTGAAGGTCGCCACAGTGCTACTAATCCCGCTCTCAAGCGTCCAAAGATTGTAGCTGAAGACCACCGCAAGTAACAGCGTGAATGACCACAGCGCGCAGCCAGCTACCACGAACACAATGCTCCCGCTGAACTCCTTTGCTCGAGCACCGAGCCGCGACGACGCCATGCTGTACGACATCGGGATCGATGAAAAGAGCGCCAGCACGGCGCACAGCGTTACCGGAAATGCCGGAACAGATGGGCCGAAGTATACCATACCAAGGTCCACGACCACGAAGACGGAGCACGCAGCGATTCCGAGCAACGGCCCAACAAGGAACTGGTTGACCCAGTCTTCGGCTTGAGACCGAAACCCAGTCTGGTCGCTCGTGCCGACACTTTTCATCTCGCTCATTGTGTGAGGTTTGAATAGCGGGAGTGAACAGAGGAGAACCACTTGAGCGACGAAGAACATAAGACCCGTCATGGCGTGGATACCCTTCACGCGGAAGAACTCGTCGCTCCAAAAGAGCACAGTGCAGGCCACAGCCCACCCCATGCTCATCAGTGTCCACGCTGCACCTTGCAGCGTGATAAAGCGCGTTCCGCCCCTGAACGGCTGAAACAGTCGGTAGGTGGAGTGCATCTTGGGGCCGAGAACGCAGTGCGCCAGTGACATCCCGCACAGTGAAGCCAGGAAACCAAACAAGTACATCACTTCTTCAGCACACTGGATGCGATCGTTTCCGTGGACCACTTCAGCGCCGACGAAAAGCCCCATCGACCCCACTGCGATCACCAAATTGACAATCAGCCGCCATCGGATGGGGTCTTCGTGCCACAACTCGTTCCACCCAATGGTGCCCGTGGGGTGAACGCGTGTGCCAACTGCTGGCTCACTTCGGAAGTACGCGATCGATGACACGATCAGGAAGTGAGGCATGAGCGAGAATAACCCGATCAAACTTGGGACCCCTACTGGTGCGCGCTGCCATGCGATGATCAACAGCAGCAACGAGTCGAACATCAGCTGAACGGCGAAGAGTGTCCACCCGACGGCTTGTCGGATAACAAAGCGCGTGCCGCCTTCGAACGGCTGCCAAAAGCGGTACGACAAGAAGTACCGACGGCCCGACATGTGAGCGATCCCGCAGCCCAGCAAACTTGAACCGGTCCCCATCGCCACACACACCACTCGGACACCTGCGGCCATTCGATCGTGGAACACGTCCACCATGACGTGGGAGAATGCGCACATGAGCGCAAAGATCAAGAACATGGCGAGGTCACTTCTCGCTGGAAAGGGCTTCTCCGTCTTGTCCTTGGAGTTCGGCTGAGGTGCCTTGAAGTACGGCAATGAAATGGCGATTGAGAACGCCGAAGCGAATCCAAGCACCAGCACGCAAATCGACAGAGGTTCCCCGATGAATCGGCTGTTCATCCACAATACGACCACCAACGCGAGGAAGGTGGCGTACCAGAACCATCCGATCATCTGCAGGAAAATGAACTGCGTGCCGCCTGCGAATGGCTGGAACCACCGGAACAAATGATTTGTGCGCACGGCACCCATTTGAGCGACGGGGCTCGCCATAATGAGCGCGCATATCCCGATGCCCCACCACACGCGTTCATGGAGCCGAAACGTTTGCATCGCTGGGTAGGAAGAAACCCACTCCACCGTTCGGGACGCGTGCGAGAGGAGTCCTACACACAGCGCACTCACGGACAGCAGTGCTGCGACCAGGACTTCGGGCGGCTGGCGCTTCGTTCCGGGCAGGAAGCTACTAGCCGTGGCTTGACTGGGTGCTTCCATTGCGCTCGTCTCGTGACGAAAGAACTGCAAGGAAATGAGCAGCAGCACTTGGGATATTAAGCCCATCATACCGATCACGGTCGGCGTTCCAATCGAGTACGTTCTGGACGCGAGCGTGTCCGCGTCAGGGTCCACGCACAAGATGATGGAGCCAGCGATCATGCAGGCGAAGAACTGCCAGCCCAGGTACTGCAGCAGCAGGAACATGCGGTCGCCTTGGAACGGCTGCCAGAACTTGTACCCTGGGATCTCGAGGCAGCCGTAGACCACGTGGATGATGGCGGCCGAGATGGCGAACTGCGTGCACGCGAGCGTGACGACGACGGTCGACTGCACGAGGTGCGAGCAGGCGTCGTAGACGACGAACATGAGCGTTCCGGAGGCCGAGAGCAGCAGGCTGACGACCGCCTTGGTGTTGAGCCGGAAGTGGAACTCTGGCTGGCGCGCATCGTGCTCGGCAAAGACGGAGAGACTGAGGTTGAGCAGGATCTGCGCGCAGAAGCCCGTGACGCCCAGCAGCAGGTAGAGCCCTTGGAACCACTCGCGCACGCGGAAGTTGGCGAGCACGACGGCGCTGGCGGCCAGCACGAGCGCGTCCAGGCTCCACCCGAAAGCCTGCATCCACACGAACTCGACACCGCCCTCGAATGGCTGCCACCACTTGAACGCGGGTGAGCGCAGCGACCCGGCGAGCAGCGTGAGCGGCCCGATCCACGCGAAGCCGAGCGCGCCGAGCGCCACGAGCGTCAGCACCACGCGGTGCGCGCGCGCCCCTTCGAACTGCAGCGTCTCGGCCGCGATGAACAGGAAGAAGGATGCCACCGACAGCACCAGCGCGCACACGCGCATGTGCCGGCTGTCGCGCTCCATGCCGGCCAGCAGGGTGTCCGTCCGTTCTCAAAACGTATCGGGATTTCTGTCGGCGACTGCTGCCGCTGGAAACGAAGTTGCCGTGAGACGATCGTCTTTTTTGGGAGGAGGCCCATCACTCTGAACCTTACCACCGCGAGAAATCTGGATCCAGAGGTCGACACTTGGACTGAGTAGGAGGCAGTTTTCATACTCAATCCAAGTGCGGTGCTGGATTCAGCACTACTAAGTTCGACCGCGAACTTAGTAGTACCGTGTGATGGGTTTCAAATGATACAGAACTACCGTGGACTTCTCTTGATTTGATAAGTTGCTTCTCCGCATTGACAGTTTGACACTTGTAGTCAGTATGGCGGAGGAGGAAGTGACCGCGTCGGTGACGGTGCCGGCGGCCGTGCTCGCGCCGTGGGTGCGCGAGGTGTCGAGCTTCTGGACGGCCAAGGCGGACGACAGCTGCCCGGCGCCACGCTCGGACGACTACGCGGACTGGACGCTGGCGCAGCTGAAGCGCGAGATCGCGCAGCGCCAGCTGCGCATCGACCCCAAGCGGCGCAACAAGGACGCCTTCGTGCGGCTGCTGCTGGCGGACGACGAGGTGGAGGTGGCGGACGAGGCGGCCGGAGACGAAGCTGCGGCCCAGGGCTCTGTCCAGACCAGCCATCCGACCGCCCAGGAAGTCGTCGACGTGTGCGACGACGACGACGACGACGACGCAGTGCTAACGGTGCAGCACCAGCCTCGTGGGAGACCGCAAAAGCGGCGGAAGAAGAGCGCGCCGACCGCCGATGCGGGCTCTTTGCATGATGCAGACGCCGCAGACTCGACTGGCGCGCGGCCGATGGAGTACCTGCGCCACAAATTGAGCATTCAGGCCGCGCGCATCGACATTGAGACGCGCCGCCTGGACCTGGAGGTGAAGCGCGAGCAGCGGAGCGCCGAGCTCCACGCGGTGCAGCTGGCGCTGGCCGAGGAGCAGCTCAAGCAAGCCAGGTTGAGCACGCAGAAGATCAGGACGGAGTGGGTCGTCGACCAGATGCTGCAGAAGAAGCGCCTGCGCGACGCCGGCATCTCGGCCGACGAGGCCTCCACGCTCGGGCTCTTTTGAGTAATCTAGGCCACGCGCCTGCTTTCTATGTGATTTCTTTGCATGTCTGTATGAAAGTTGCAAGGCTAGGCGATCTCCACGCGCGGATCGGACGCCCCAGGCGCGACCAGAGTGCTCCCGGAGCCACTCGCGCGCCGCAGCATGAGCCGCCTCGCCGTCTCGAGCTCACGCTCGATCTCCATGCGGATCTGGCGGCGCATGCTCGCCTCGGTCTCTTGAAGGCGCTGCGAGCTCACCTGCTCATCCTTGACGCGCCGGTACTCCTCAACTGATGCATGGCGGCGCAGCTTTTCCCTTTCGTCAGCCAACGCAGCTTTCGCTGTCTCCAACTGCCGCGCGAGCTGCTCCACCTCCGTCGCGAGTGCTGTTTCGCGGGTCTTCAGCTTGCGAGCAATGGATTGGGCACTTTCAAGGTCGGCAGCGTCCTTGCTGCCAGCGTTACCGGTGTGTCCGCGCCACGGTTGCGCTATCACCGACGGGAATTCGGCCAACTCGGGTGTCGCGACCAACCGCTGGTAGACGGTGAGCTGCCCGAGCGAGCACTGAAGTACTCGTGCGCATCGGTCGACCTTCTTGGCACGCTTCTCATCCAAGAACGCCTGGACAAAGCACTCGACGGCCCGCCACAAGCACCGCCGCCGCCAAATCCGCCGGATTACACGAGTCGACGCTGCTCGTTGACGCTGCTTGGTGGAGCGATACCATTTTTGAAGCACCGACGCGAAGTGCGAAATGACACGGCGACTGCGGATCCACTTCAGCAAAAAGCGATGTAGTACTTGAAGGTGATGCGAGCGCCGCTGCCCCGACGCGTGTGCTCTCCATAGCAGTTGAATCTGCCGCGCTGCAACCATTTGCAGCCGCTTCCGCCGATGAACGTACTGCTGCACCGACCGCGCTACCACCAGACTAGCACGGTTCCTTCGTTCTTCCCATGCCTTGCGCGCTGCGGTGCGCCGTCGCCAGACGAACTGGATGTACATGGCTGCCACGTGACTAACTTTGAGACGCATGCGGGCCGTCGCGCGCTCCTCTTTGAGCACTCGGAGCCTCTCCGCCTCGGCGAGCTCCAGTTGCAGCATCTCGACGCGGCGTGCCTGGTCTCAACGCAGGGCGGAACGAGTCATTGACAAGGTTCAAGCGCGCCATGAGCATCCAGGACTACTTACTTGCTCTACAGCACGGTCATGGGCCTTGGCCTGCCGGCGCTTGGTGCAGTCCACTGACCGCTGCTTCTGCGCGAGCGAATTGTCTGAGTAGAAGCGGTTCTGCGTCCGGCGACAGTCGAATCATCAGCGCGAGTGCGATGAGCTCGTTGATTGGATCCCGAAAGATTGGATCGCATGAAGTACTCACCGCGATGGCAGTCGCGAATACATGTTGCTTAAGGTTTGCTCTACTTGAAGATGCCTGGCGCTGGAGAAGTTGCGCTGTCGTGGCGCCAACATCACCGCTCATCGTTTGCTTAATGCGTCGATGGCACGATGAGCGATGCAGAGCGTGGCAAAGTGCTGGGACGGATGATCGAGAGACAACAAAAATAAAGAGGCGGCTAAATGCAGTGGGGGAGTGCCTGCCGTTTCATTGTCGACTCTGGCTTCGTCTCCGCCTCTGTTGTCCAGTGAACGCTTGAATTCTGCCCCAAGCGTGAAATGAGTCGCTAGGTCTGCCAAGTCAGTCCACATCAACAAGACTGGTTGTGGATGCTGGTGGTGGAACTGTCAGACGGATCCCATCCAGCATGCCTTCCTCAGTATGCCTGGCATTGGCCACAGCTCAAATGAGTGCTTGACTCAGCAGCCATGAAGAGGAGCAATGGGCAGGACGTGGCACCCTGGGTGTCATGTGTGATATTCAGTGTGAATAAGGAGCTGTCATGTTTGCCGAGGTTGGTGCGAGTGAGTTCGAATGTGGTGAAGACACCGCGTGCGTGACCGAGTTAGAGAAATCAACCGTTGAATCGAGATCTTTTGGATGGCGCTCACCTCCGTGTCACATCGCGAGCTGGAAATGCAGGTTGCCAGCGTACTTGCCCTTGTGCACGAGCACGATAGCTATCGGATCTACCTCCGCCTTGTCTGTTGTGTGACTGGCTTCATCTTCAAGCGTGAACGGTTGGCTAACGCTCGAGGCTGGCTTTTGAGCAGCAGAAGACTCTGGAGTTGGGGCGGGAAGATCGCTGCTCGTGACGTAGTCGTGAATCAGTCAAATTTTGGGGTGTCGCGCATTGATTTCGCTTCGATTCGCCCAAATGCACTCGCCCGTCTTCTTTAGCACGCCGCACTTGAGCTTGGAGGTCGTGGACATGCGCCTCGGCTCAAATGTTTTGTCGTGCGCGAGAAGCAGCTCGTGAAGTAGCAGGTTGATTGCATCCGGAGTGAGCGTCTTGCTCGTCTCCATGTCTATCGAGCCACACGCATCCAATTGCCGGCCTTCGACTGCCCCGTGCACTGCTATAGCTCGATCAATCTGACCGTTTAACAGGATTTGCGAATTCCTCTGACCGAGCGAATCAAGTATCTTGGAATCGTTTTGCACTATGAATGCTTGGCGTCTCATCTCGAGGGCTGGTTTTTCCATGCGTTGAATGTGACTGGATAGATCCACAGAGATGGCCTTGCTTTTCTTGGTATCGTAGCCAATGAGGTCTGCTTTGGTCCCGATGAACACAAACTTGGCCTCCGGTTCGTGTACACAGATCTCATAGATCCAATGGTAGATGTGTTCCTTCACGAATCGATCCATCTTGGCGCGCCGCTTGACCATATCACCGCAAGCTGAAGCCTTCGGCATCCCCATAGCATACGCCTTCAGATTCACGCACAGAGCGTACATGGTGCGCTTCGAATACAATAGCGATTGAAGCGACCGATACTCGCTCTGGCCGGCAAAATCTCATAGCGACACCTCGTGGGCTTGGTCCTCGTATGTGAACTGCCACGGGAACAGGTCGATGTCAATTGTGGGTGTGTCACGACAGCATCGATCATCGCTCATTGGGACGGATCTAGTACCCTCTAGCGTCGGTGTGCGCGTTGAAAAACTTTTGATGAAGCTGGTTTTGCCCCAGCCACTAGGTTCGACAACCCATACCTTCTTTCGGTACAAGACCCCACTACGGTTGGCTTGCATCCACTTGAAGGAAACCTGGATATCTTTCGGGCCGCTTCCGATGACCTCAGCTGGTAGATTGGTCAGATCATCGATACCATTTTCACGCTCGCTTGTCCACTCGAAGACACACTCCAACAGCTCCTCGCCGCTTGGCACATAGGGAAATGTCTCTTTCTCCGTCTGCTGCCTACGACAGCCTTGTTCGTTGCATTTGTGTTTGCATCGGCTGCGAGTAGCATGCGCACGATCTCAACGCTTCGGTTGTCGCTGTCTGTTGCCCTGTGTAATGGTGTTTTTTTTCTCCATCCTGCTGAGAAGCAAGTGTCATGTTCATGCGAATGGCCAGATTCCGAATAGGACAGCGACCAACGTACGCTGTCGAGGCAGTCCACGTCAACTCCATGACGTAGCAACTCTCACACTTTGTCAGCGTTACCATCGTTTGCAGCTGCATGCAGCGGGTATCTCTGTGCGAAGCACATGGCATACGTCACGGCTGTCGCTTTCGGCGCTGCCTCGGGATCGGGACGTACCTCTCGATACTCGGGACTCTCTCGTATTTCGACAACCATCGGTGGTAGCAGCTTCAAAATCGACTGTTGGTGTGCGCCAAAGATGCTGGGCGGAGGGGCCTTTGGAGCCCGTTGGTTGCGCGCTGGTTTCAGAAATGGCCCGTCCATCAGGTCATTGCGCTCGCTCTTGGAATCCCATGACGGTAAACGCGTAAACGACAATCCCATCCGAGTCATCACACCGGATGTGATCCCTGGGAGTGAGAACACACCTGTTCTTTCACAATCCTCCCTCCCCTTTGGATATATGCACATAGCAAGCCAACAGAGCATTTGATGGCGACGTCGTCGCGCTCACCGAGGTAAAAATAACGAACGCTGCTAAAAGCAGTCGGGGAGTCGCCCACCGTTTCAGCTCCGAGTTGAAAAGACCCGCGTCGCGCTGCACTGCTGTCCGACGTGAAATGTGGCGGCAAGCCGGTCAGGTTGCTTGTCACGCTCCATGTCGTCAGCTTCAGTAGCGGATGCCCTCTCTCCTCCTCCTCCGGCGTGCAACCACACGGGTCCGCGACCGAGTCTCGTGCAGCAGAAGCTACAGGCGGCACTGTTAGATGCCGAGAAGACCACAAGAGAGCTCGCAACTCGCGTCTTAATCGCATCGGCGAGAGGGAATGACGACGAGAACCCACGGCCGGAGAGAGCAACCGTGCGGTATCGCCAGACAGCGGCGGCCGTGTCGTTCGCAGATGAAAGCAGCAACTTCAGCTACACACCCAACTTCATGCCTGGCGTGCACTTCTACACGTTTCTGGCATCAAAAGACTCAGCAAAGCTGCCAGTCCCATCCCAAAACGACCAGCAAGTCAACTTGGACGAGTCCCAGACTGAAAAGAGTCGACCGTGGTCTGCTGGATCATCGCGACCGTCATCGGCATTGTCACGACAGTCAGCACTGCGCATGTGGGTGCCGGACACTGTCGTGTACGGAGAAACGGGGCGTGCGCTCTGGGTCTACAGCGATCCTGTGACCGGTTGCGTCCAGCGGTCAACCGAGTTCAGCGACAAGCAGGTGCTTGAGAGGTTCACATCCCTCACTAGCAGTGATGATATCAATAACAGCGCAGAGCGTGTCGTCGTCTTCAAAGAACCGATCGCGGCAGCTGCAAGGACATCAGATCGAGGCGGCGGAAAGGGTGGTGGAACACCAAGCCCGGCAATGTCGTCGCAGGGCAGTCAGCTTCGCTTGCTCAATCTGGCCGAACTCAAGACACTCCTGAGCAGTTTATCATCGACCACGCGCAAATCATTTGCGATACAGCAGCTCATCAGGTGCAGCGGCGCCAAGGCATTCGTATTGCGCTCCGTCTACGACTCTGGCAAGCCCGCATACGCCTGGATGATCAGCAACACAGTGCCCATGCAGGACCCATCATTATTAGATCCTCAGTTAGTGGAGGAGGCTGCATCAGCAGCTAAAGTGGAGACAACGGCGGCATCGCGGTCACGGCGATCATTAGTGTCTGCACCACGACCTAGTGGCAATGCAACCCCGAGGTCAAGCCAACCTACCACCGGTGTGGACGCTCCAGGCTCCGCAGCAGGAGCAACAACGGCAACGACAGTGGCGACGGATACTCCGGTGGCAACACCATCGACTGCCGTGCCGCTTGTCAATCGGATATGCACGAACGTGCAGGGCGACCGCGCGTGCACATTCGTCAAGCTGAACGAGCGTGCGTGTGCCACCACCTCAGAGCTGAGCCTACGCGTACGTTGCTTGAGATCGATTGTCATGCTTCGAGTCAAGTCCGCCTAAACACACTTGCCTTGGCATTCCCTTTGCGCTGGAACAGATCGTCAAGCATGTGGAGCAACGACTGGGCGTTCAGCTGCAGACGCTAGTGGCCGACTTCACCAAGGACGCTGACGGCAGGTGGTGGCTGCTGCAGATCAAGGCATTTCAAATCAAGAACCGCGCACACCCAGGGCGGCCCATCTCGCTGCCCGTGCGCCTGCGGGTTCACTATATCGGCTACCGCGACTCACAGCTCCTTGACGACGGCAGCGACTCAGATGGAGAGAAAAACGGTCACCGGGCCAGCGGTCGAGGTGCTGCAGCGCTGATTCATGCCCACCGACAAACGCGCAAGCTCGTCCAGTGCAAATGCTGCATGGCTGCTCACCCAAAGAGCGAGCTATCGTTTAAAATGACGCTCAAGATGATCAGCGACATGCTGCTACGCATCCGAGCCCGCACCGCACCCGATGCGCCGACGTACAGCTTCTTGGTCCCGGCACTGGCGCGAGAGTTGCCCGACGCGTCGCTCGCCTACGAGTCGTGGAGCGTCTGCAGCTTCTGCTACGCCATTTATGAGCGTGACCAGCAGCTGCAGCGAGTTGAAGCCAAGTTCTCCGCCATCCTCGGCATCCCAAGCCCCGAGACGAGTGATCGAGGCCTCAGCCGAGTGCACGAGAACCGGAGCTTTGCGCTTGATCCGAGCACGAGCGCTGCTGTCCTTCCTGCGCAACTCACGCTGTGCAGACTCATCCTCGTGATTAATGGTATCTACGACATCCCCGCCGAGCTATACGATGCCGAAACGACTGAGTTCCCGTTCGGCGCGTCCTCCTCTCCTCTCAACAGGAATACACCGCGCTCGCGTCTCTTTCTTCGCATCACAGCGCTCGGGTACACCGAGTGCGTGCCCATTGACGCAGCAGACATTGTGCTGTCGAGTCAACGAGCTCCACGTGGGGCAGCTCGGCGGCGGACATCAAGCACGATCTCGTTAGGCTCGGACTTTAACGGCGACGACGCCGGAGATATCGAGCAGAAAGAAGACCGCGAGGACGCTGATCGATGTGAAGGCAACGACCGACGCAACAGCAACAGACCGCGCTCAGCATCACAGAAGCGGTCATCCGCTGCGGTCCCGGGCTCCTCTGCTCCTTCGCCACCAACGAGTCTAGCGGGCGACTTGACGCGCAATTACTCGTTGCCGCTGAATTTGATCCGCACGATGCAGTTCTTTTCGCCCCGAACGCCGTTGCAGGCCAAGCTCAAGGAGACGAGCGGCATCACGCCGTTCCTTACAGATGCCAACAGCATTCACATCCAGCTCATACGCGCGACCGACCCGCCGCTCGAGGATCCGACGACGGGCCAAGCGCGTCGCCGACCCAACAACCGCCGCGCTGCATTGATTGCCGAGGTGTCAGCAGCTGCGGCGGATGGCACTGCGTCAACAGCATCAGCATCTCGAGCCGGCGGCCACAGCAGCGCTCGTCGCACTCCGACAGCACATACTGTCGTGCTTGGGTCGACCAAGATCCGCATGGCACAGTTCCAGAGTGCGTATGTGACCAAGATGGACTACTACGCGTGCATGGCCTTCACGGGCGAGATACTCAACGTCAAGGGCAACGTGGGGCTAGAACGGCTGCGGTACGTCGACACCAAGCTGCTCACGTCGCAGTTCCGCCTGCGTGCTTACAACGGGGTTTTCATCCCGGACGACTCGTTCACGGCCGCCGATCCGCTCTCGTCCGAGTGGATGGATTGCCTCCGGCTGTCATTCTATACCCGCAAACCGGAGAGCGGCGGGGAAGAAGATGATCTGGAACACCATGAGCGAGGCAGCAAAGGTCTTCGAGTGGGCAAGAGCCGGTCGGCGCGGCCGCCACTAGCGAAGGCGAGGTATAAAGATGGTCGAAGCACTGATGCGGGGCGTCGAGCGAATGGAGGAATTTCGATAACAGCCTCGACCTCGTCATTGATGACCGCGGACGACGAAGAAATGGATCAGGAGCTGGAGCAAATGATCGACCACGCGAACCAGAAGCAGCAGCAAGAGCATTGTCGACAGCTGCGAGGTGATCCCTCAGCATTGGCGTCCTTCGACGCCAAACAGACTGATCAACGCGCCTGTGAACAGAGTCAGACGGACATGGATGCTCTGCGACAGCAGCTGATGTCGTCGACTTTAGCTGTGCCTTCATCGTTCGACGCGTCCGTGGCCGCTCTGATGGACAAGACGCTGCTCTCTCCGCGGTCTGCGTTGTCCTCACAGTTAGGAGCCGATGTAGTCTTTGGGTCATCAACCAAAGGAACCCCTCACACGACCGAAGCGGACCATGACAGCAACCAGCGGCTGTGGACTCTTGTGCTCCACCTCAACCACGCGCATCACCTCACGTCTCGAGAGCACGCCGTGTGTCGCTGGGAGTGCAGCTACATGCTGCTGGGGCAGAAGCGGTCGGCTATCGAGCGGCGCTCGCCTTCGTCACCTCATGGGTCACCCAAAGCCGGCGCGTCGGCTGGCAGTGGTGTGCAGTTCTCGTGTACCCACAAGTTCTTTGCGCTGGGCACCCGGACGATGATGCAGACGTTCATCAAGGCCAACGCCCACGTCACGTTGCAACTGCGGAATGACATGTATGCGTCGACTCGTCAGCGTCGGCAGGGCGAGTTCGTCGCCCTCATGGACCTCAGCCGCTTGCTCCTCGCGCCGTCGTTTGACGCAACGATCGATATCGTGGCCTCGTCTGATGCGCCTCCCATCACACCGCGAGAGGCGGCAGCCATTGCAAGCGTTGGAACGCCCTACTTGTCGCTGACAGCTCAGCTGTCGGACTCGGTGGTTGACTCGGAAGAGGTGAGAGCGCGCATTGAGAAGGACTTTGTCGAGATCGGCACGACGGTCGAGGGACTCGCCGTGCTCAGGAAGGTCGCATGAGGCGTTGGAGAGGTCGACGGGGAGAGTTGTAGGCAGGGTCTAACGCAGAGAGCGCGGCTGAGATTTAGCAATGGCGTATGAAGCTCTGGTTTAGATGTCTGCCGTCGGGATGTTGGACTGGTAGCTGGAAGACGCGAGGCGCGACGGCGCATTGCCGTACGCCGCCGCATCGGCGAAGCCCGAGTCCGGGATGTACTCGTAGGCTGAACAGACAAACGCATCGGTCAGGCCAGAGAACCACCGACACAGTCCGGCATGCTGTTGCAGTGGACCACGCACCGGCATACGTGTCGATGACGTCTTCGCGGGACTTGACCACGACGTACGTAACGACGAACTGCACGCAGAAGATAACGCTGTGCAGCACGCAGGCGACGATACCTGCGCTCTCGTGCGTCTCGTCATCCGGGGCCCGCAGTGCCTGTTACAAGCACCCGAGCGACAGTTAGGCACTGGCACCCATCGACGATGTGAAGGTGTTGTTGCTGCCGTTCGCACCCAGAAGAGCGCGCCTTGGAACGACAGCACGAGCACCACCAGGGACGCGCCGACGAGCAGACCGATCTGCGAGTAGAAGAGGAGCAACAACAGGCAAAGATGAGCGTCCCATTGGTCGCGGGAAGGCGGCATGAGCCATCGCACCGAGTAGGCCGAGGGCGACTTGTTGATGAGCACGATGGCCGCCAAGGCGAAGAGCACGCTGACGCTCGCGGTCAGCAGCGCGTTGAAGCCCACGTAGGGCGTCTCGAGCAGGAAGAGCGTGGTTACGAACAGCGCGCTCGCCAGCACCTGCCGCAGAGCAAGCGACGCACGCAGCACAAGACGCACGAGTAAGCCAAGCCGCCGGCACGCGCATGGCCCCGCCGGTCGCATGGCCGCGCGCTCGACCGGCAAGCAAGCGAGACCCGTGCCGAGGACGACGTAGGGAGCAGGAAGAAGGAAGCTCCGTGGTCATGACGGCGCTGCAGTGGACGCACCAGGTTGGCGGCGAGCGCAGCGTTGAGGAACTTGCGGCGCGAGTCCTGCATGGTGATCGCTCACTGACACGGAATGAAGCGGTTGATGAGGGCAAAATGCCGGTGCGATGGTGGTTCGAAATTCGAGTTTCGAAGTTGTGGAGAACGGGGTTACCACTTGTACCACTTTTTTGAAAGGCACACGACGGTTGGGGTACAGTGTACTGATAATGTGGTGTTGATGTGTACAGTGTACCGCGTCGCCCTTTTTCTTTTGGCGTCGTATGTCTTGAAGTTGCTCCCGCCACAAGAAACGCAAACAGCCGCAAGAGCGCCCATTGGCTGAAAAGGATCCTCGATCTTCGCATACTCACGCCAAGTGATGCCGTCCATTCCCCTAATAGAGCGCCCTCGGACTCACGTCGGAGCTCCTTGCACCGCCGGCGGCTGCGCATTCGCCATTTCTCCCGACGCCGCCGCCTCGCCGCCTCTCTCGCTCTCTGCACGTCGCACCCGGCCGCAACAGGCCGCCAGGAGAAGACCGAGGAGCCCAGGATGAGCGTGCGGCGCGTGCCCAACATCGCCACGCGGTTCTCGTCGGCCGCGCGGCCGCTGGAGCGCGGAGAGCTGATGCGCAAGATTGAGGACCTGGCGCGGCGGCCGCAGACGGGCGTGTCGCTGCAGGACCTGCTCGAGTTCGGCACCAACATCACGCCGCAGAAGCTCATCCACTCGGCGCGCCTGCTGCACACGGAGATGCCCATCCGCTACGCGCACCGCGTCAAGGACCTGGAGCACCTGCCGCACGGGCTGAGCGACATGCCGTCCGTCAAGATGGTGCGCGATTGGTACGTGCAGTCGGTGGACGAGTTGCTCGCCTTCCCGCGCGTCAAGAACTACGAGGACGAGCTGGCCTTCCGCTCGCTCATCGAGAGCATCAAGGGCCGCCACGGCAAGACACTCTACACGATGGCCAAGGGTGTGCACGAGCTCAAGATGGAGCTCTTCCGCTCCTTCTCGGCGCGCGCTGACGGCGACGCCGCCGTGCGCAAGGACCTCGGCGAGCGGTACCTGCGCTCGCAGGAGTTTGCCGACCTCAGCGACCTGCACTCGTTCATGGACGCCTTCTACATGTCCCGCATCGGCATCCGGATGCTCATGAGCCAGCACATCGCGCTGCACGAGGAGGAGGAGGGCTGGGTCGGCTGTATCTGCGAGACGACGTCGCCGGCCGAGATCGCGCTCGCGGCCATCGAGACGGCGCGCCACATGTGCATCCGCCAGTACGGCGACGCGCCGGAGGTCGAGCTGCACGGCCACACGGACTTCTCCATGCCGTTCGTGCCCAGCCATCTTCACCACATGCTCTTCGAAGTCATCAAGGTGCGTTCGCATAACCTCCCGAGTCGTATTGATCGCTGCAGATTCTGACGTTTGTGCATGCCTGTTGCTGGGCTCAGAACTCGATGCGCGCGGTGGTCGAGTTCCACGGCGTGGACAACGACATGCCGCCCATCAAGATCGTGATCGCGGACGGAGAGGACAACGAGGACGTGTCGATCAAGATCTCGGACGAGGGTGGCGGCATCGCGCGCAGCTCCATCCCGCGCATCTGGTCGTATCTGTACACGACGGCCGACTCGGAGGCCTTCGAGCGGCTGGAGGCGCCCAACGACTTCGGCGGCGACTCGCCGCTCGCGGGGCTCGGCTACGGACTGCCCATCAGTCGACTATTCGCGCGCTACTTCGGCGGGGACCTGCAGGTCATCTCCATGGAGGGCTATGGCACCGACGCGTATCTGCATCTCAAGCGCGTTGGCGACGCCACCGAGCCGCTGCCGTAGCCAGCAGGCGCCATGGAGAACAAACGACGGACGAGAGTCGAGCACGGCACGGTGAGGAGCAGGGGGACTTGTTGAGCGTTTGATTTGAAGAGTACAATACTAAGGAGACAAGCACAGCCCATTCTTCCGTCGACAATGGGCCGTCTTAGCGCTCTGCTTTAGGTCGTCGCTACGCTCCGCCTCGCTGCTGTCGGTTGCTCCGCGGCCGCATCATCTGCGAGCGCATCTGAATTTTGCCAAGTGCCGTGTTCGCTGAACTGCCGACGCTCGTAGGGGTTACCGATCCTGGTGGCGTCCCGCTAGCACTCATGGCGTTCAACCGCGCGTTGAGCGTTGCGGCGGTTGGTGCTCGCCCCGGTCGCGGCTCGCCCGCCATCTTGTGCACCTGGAGCGGGTCGAGTTTGGGCTGCGAGCGCAGTCGATCGTCCCCAGGATCCAGCACCAGCGCTGCAAGAGACGCGTCGTTCGAGCTCTCGGCCGACCGCCTCCTGATGATCGAGATAGCGGTCGGCGAGGCGACGATCGACAGCGGTGGCTGCAGCGACAGATGCGCTCTAGAGCTCGACAAGGGACGATCGAGCGTCTGCCGCCACTGGTCTAGCTGCCGTCGCACCTCATGCAGTGCTTGGTCGGTCGCGAACGTCTTGCTCATTTCGTCCATGCG
The DNA here is from genome assembly GCA_023338125.1 of Phytopythium aichiense. Lineage (NCBI taxonomy): Eukaryota > Oomycota > Peronosporomycetes > Pythiales > Pythiaceae > Phytopythium > Phytopythium aichiense. Next base: position 49,036 of record JAADYH010000010.1, read on the forward strand.
TTGGTTCAGCCGTTGCAGTTCGATGCTCACGTGGAGCAGATCCCCTGTTGGTTCGGCAGGGGCCTGCGTCTTGGACGTCGGCGACGACGAGTACGAGGGAATGTTCACCGCGGCTTTGACAGCCAGTAGCGCGTCTTCGAGCGCTGCCTGCTTGTGAGCGAGCTCACTGACGTCCCGCGCGACACGTTCGAGGCTGCGAGTCGTTTGTGTGCACTGCTCAATGGCTGCGCCTGCGACGACCTTGTTCTCGGCTTCGTTGCGGAAGAACACGTCCGTGAACGCGTCCGAGTAGCGGCACAGCGCCCGAGCTAGGTCGCGAGCGCCGCCCATAGGCGTCGTCACGGACGCAGACGACGCCTGTAGCCGCACCATACTGCTCGTGTCCATATCTTCGGCGTCTCGATCGGTGCCGCGACCGCCGAGCAGCGACAGGATCTGCACTGAGAAGTCTGACCCGAGCACGCGCGCCACCTTGTCGACATGTCTGGACACGGCAGCCAAATCGACCGGCTCCTCCGCGGTGCTCGAGTACGCATCGTTGAGCATCGCCACGAGCTTGTCCAAGTGCGTGAGCACCAGCGGATTGACGCCACCACCACCGCCAGCTCCGCCGTTAGTCCATTTGCGCTTCTTCCATCGATGTTTCAACAGGTTGAGATTGCGAGAGAGCTCAAGGAGCGAGACACGGAGCTCCGGCACCTGCGCGCTCGTGACCTGGAGTGCTCGCCCATCAATCATCACAACGCTCGCACCGCCCTTGGTGCTGCTCTTCGAGGTGTTCTCGCTCGACAATAGGAGTGAGCTGAGTTGGTGGACCATGTTCGCTGTAGTTCCACCACCTTGCTCCGCCTTGATCGAAATCTTGGATGGAGACGCAGACAATCCACTGCCGCTGCTTTCAACAGCCTTGAGGCGATCGCGGAGGATCTGCAGCTCGCGTTGCATGGCTGCCATGTCCAGACGTTCGGCCTTCGCTTCACAGCAAGCGTAAAGTTGCAAGTTGGACGTTCGGATGAGCGAGAACGCGCGCTTGATCTCGTCTTGGCACTGATCCATCTGCAGCCGCAGCTCGCCAAGCCGAGGATTGCCGCCAGCCGCGAGCTGCAAACGGCGGTAAGCCTCGGCGAGCTCTGCGCGCGCTTGCTCTGCGCTCTGGACCAGCTCTCGCTCGCGGATTCGCGCCTCGACCTTAGCTCGCATGTCGTCTGGGATCGTGAACGGCGCCAAGTCCGTGTACGGCGCGTTGCTGCCGGTGCGGAAAGACCCTTCGCCCGTGCGGTGCAGATGGGACTGCAGCGACAGCTTGTCATCTGCTGTGCGGAAGGTGAAGTCGGCGGTGCTCGAGCGTCGCGTGTCTTGCAGAGCCGCGAGCGCGCGCGGCATCTCTTCGATCTTGAGGTGCAGCTCCGAGATGCGGTTGTCCAGGTCCTCGCGCTGCTGATCCACTTTCTGTCTCCCGCAGAGCAGAGTGCAGTCGCGTTATGCCTCAAGCCATCGAACAACATGCATCGCGATGGCATCTCGTACCTCATCCACTTGCTTCACCACCTTCTTGTCGTCGTTGACAGTGTCCGCCAGCCACGAGAGCGAGCGCTTGTGTGCGTGCATCTCGTTCTGGAACAGGTCCATGACGCTCACGTACTCGTTCAGCTGCGTCGACATGGTCTCCACGCGCTCCGTCACCCCTCGGACTTCGCCGCGCATGTCCTGCGAGTCGCGGTGCGTGTCGGCCCTCAGCCGCCGCGAGTCGAGCTCCATCGTGTGCACGACTCCTTCCAGACGCGCCAGACGCTGGCACAGGTGCGTCAGGATCGCACGCGATGCGCTGGCATGCACACCCAGTTCGTCTTGGACAGTCTCCAGCGCCTTGGCTGTCATTGATGGAGACGGCCGACCACTCTCTGTGGCTTCGCCATCCTGCATGACTGTTGGTGCACCGATCAAGGGGAAACGAGATGAAGGCGCCGCACGAGGTGACCACTGCGGAGACCTCATGTATTATTAGATAGCAAACCCGCAAACTCGCGCTGCATCGTGCGATCTCTCGTCTCCTCGCTCAAGTGTCGCGAACCACCACGCCGTTCTTGAGCAGGCTCATGCGCAGGAGCAGGTTGCGCGACTCGGCCGCGTACTTGCGGCCAACCTTGAGCGCGCGCGCGTACGTGGCCGAGCGCTTGTTCGGCTGGTGCGCGTACAGAATCTGTGGCGGACAACAGCAATACCGTCAGTCAGTTGGGACTCGCTGGTGGCTGATTGCTTCTGATCGCTGCCGCACCTTTTGGTAGCTGTCAATGCGCGCAGACAGTCGGCCGGCATCGATGAGCTCGCACACTTCCTTCTCGAGCGCAGCCGTGTCCGTGCTGAATATCTGTGCCATTTGGCGGAGATCCACCGACAGGTACGGGTAGAAGAACTGCGCGATCGCGTGACTGCGGATCTCTTTGCAAAGGTGCTCGACGTGGTCGCTCAGATACAAGTCCAGCTCGAGCTCAGGCTGTGATAGCAATTCAATGATACCAGAGTCAGGAAAAAAGGAGTGCACTGACAGGGTCAGTTGAGCAAGCATACCTTCATCTTCTCCAGCACCTGAAGACAAGACGCGTAGTTGCTCGAGTAGAAGTCGGTGATCAGCTCGCGCAGCCACGGCAGCAACTCCAAGAACGCCTTGAACGATGAGTTGTTGATCACCTAAAGTAGACCGAAGACGACACCACAGTTAGCACAGCTATCAACAGAGAGTAGGTCGAACTAGCGCCAACCTTCTCTTTGAGTTCCTCGCGGCGGAACGAAGCGAGCGCGCAGATGCCGCCGTAGAGAGCAATGTCCTCGGCGTGCAGGACCTGAACAGAGAACACAACGTCAGCAACCATCCAGCGTGACCAACAACACGGCTAGCCAACGAAGCATCGAAAGAGAGACCGACCTCGTTGTACGTCGCACCGAGCTCGATCTGGCACTCGATGAACTTGAGCGCGGCATGATGGTACTGCTTCTCGTGCAGGGCCACGAGCCCAAACCCAGACGCGATCTTGGACTTCAAGCTAGCAGTGAAGCAGACATCGGCAAGGATCAATGATAGCCCGGAGTACATGAAGATCGAGACTGCAGCGAGCTTACATGGGGTCCGACTGCGTACTCGCGACTTGCTCAAGCTTGGTCAGGTAGTTGGTCACGTGCCCGAAGTTGCGCATGTGCAGGCCGACCTGCAGGAATTCACCACCAAACAACCCAGTCAGCCAATTGCATTCACACACCAGCGCCATGCCATCCCCCCTCCCCCAACGCACCTTGCTCACGTTCAAGCACATTTCGATAATGTGCTTGTCCGTCGTGCAATAGTCGCGCGCCTGCGCGAAGCTCTTGAGCGCGGCCGGCAGGTCTCCGAGCTGGTAGTAGAGCTCGCCCAGGTCGTTGTGGCCCATCTACACGGCCAACACCCCGTCAGTCCAGCTCCTTACGCGCGCAACTAGCACCGATACTCCCGCCCGCACCCGGATGCTCTCCTTGATCATGGTCGACTTGTACGAGTTGAGCTCGCGCTCCATGCGCTCGTGCTGCTGCGCCGCGCCGCGCTTGACCGCCTCCACGTGCGCCATGTCCACCTCGACGCCCTCGGGGAGCCCGCCGTCCTGCTGTGCGGCCTCGGCCACCTCGAGGAACAGGCGCATGTCGAGCCCGTCGCGCAGCTCGCGCAGCAGCACGCGGCGTGCGTCCGCCCGCAGCGCCGGGCAGCGCGCCGCCACAAACAGCAGCCGCTCCACGCGGTTGCGCCCGCCGTACTTGGCCGCGTACGCGTCCACGTCGAGGCCTTCGAGGAAGGCGCCGCCGTCCGCCATGCCGTCGTCCCTTCTCGTCTTCTTCCGCCTTGGTGTGGCTCGTGATCGACTTCCAAGCGAGGATACCTGTCGATACAAACGATACAAACCGTAGAAACGAAGTATAATTGCAACAATTTCTATCTCTGTTCGGACCTTTTCTGTTGAATCAGTTCAACTGGCAGTTGGTCTCACTTCCCAAGTTCGTGCCGAGGCTTCAGTGGGTTGAAGATGGAGGCGGTAAAGCTGAGCCACGCCGTGTGGCTCAAAGTGGCCGCGTTCCTGGACTGGGCGGACCACTTCTCGCTGCTCACGCTCAACTCGGACGTGGTCGACTCGCCGCTGCGCCTCCAGTTCTTCTCGCAGGCGGCCTGGTGCGTCCCGCCGACCGCTCCTCAAGCCGACCGCGTGGTGCGCAGGCTGACGGTCAAGCGCAGCGTTCGGCGCGTGAAGATCAGCTACAAGTGGCAGCAGGCGTACTTGGTCGAGTTCCCCGAGCTCGAGCACGTGGCTATCAACCCGATGACCGAGGGGGACGACGAGGGGGATGACGAGGAGGACGACGATCGGGAAGACGACGGGCGGCAACTCGACTTCGAGCTGTCGTCGACCATCCCGACCACGGTCAAGCGCCTGAGCCTGGATTGGTTCGATGGCGTCCCGAGCCTAAGTGCGCTTGCTCGCCTGGTCAACCTCGAAGAGCTGGTCTTGGATGTGGTGACCGTGCGCGATGGGAGCGCGCTGCTGTCGTTGCCCAAGCTCACTCGGCTGAGCCTGAGTCTGAGGGGTGACGCCGAGGTCACGGACTATGCGTTCCTCTCGCGCTTGCGCCACCTCCGAACGCTCTCCGTCGCCATTCCCGAGGTGAACACTGGAACATTTCCTGTGTTGAGTCCCCTGGAAGACGTCGAGATTATGTACGGCACGGGCACGGTGTCAGTCGATCTGCTGGTGCAAGTCGGACCGCAGCTGAAACGTTTGACGTTCGGGGCCAGCATGCCCTTCACCATCACTGCGAGATTGGGAACGGCGCTCACGAGAATTGAGGAGTTGAATCTGAGGGACGTGCACTTCGGGACTTCGCAACGCGAGCTGGCTGTGTTGTCGCGGCTGACGACGCTGAAGAAGCTCTACTTCCCTGTTGAAGCCAAGTTGTCGAGCCTCGCGCCGTTGTTGACGCTTACCCAACTGGAAGAGTTGGAGGTCGGCGCACGTGCCAAAGCTGATTGGAGTCCACTGTTGGGCATGCAAAGGCTGCAGTATCTGAACCAGTGGGGAGACGCCACGAAGAAGAACGAGTCGTCCATGCGCACGCTGTCACGGCTTCCTCTCTTGACTACTTTGATGGTCCCCACCAAGTTGTTGAGCCGTTTCCCTTTGCCCCAAGTGAAGAAGATGGAGCTCTGGAACGAGAGCGAGGCGGTGCTGGTTTTCGACCGGGGATGCTGCGTGAATGTCACGGATCTCAAGATGTACGGGCCGTTCAGCCTCCCGAGCCTCGTTCAGTGCTTCCCGAACCTGGAGGATCTCAAAATCGTCGAGTGGCTGCCTGCTGTTGGCGTTGGTCCAAGCCCTCTGACGCGTCTGACGCGCCTCAAGCATCTCAGTGTGCTCGCGGATTCTACGAACCATCGCAAGTTGGCTTTCCTGTCCGAGCTGTCCGGCATTCAAACCCTGGTGCTGCAATCGATCGGCGACTTGTCGCTGCTACGGAACATGAAGAATCAGCTGCGCGAGCTCACTCTGCAAAGTGTGCCATCGGGAAACATTTCGATTCTCGCGGAGCTCACGCAGTTGCGCAAGTTGAATCTCGAACGCTGCAACGTGCGTAGTCTGGCGTGTCTTCGCGGCCACCCGAGTCTGATGGAGCTTCGCCTTCCGTCCACGGCGAACTACCAGGAGTTGGTGAACACGGACGGGGAATGCTCGCTGCCGAACCTGAAAGGCATCTGGCTCTGGAGTAAGAGGGTGTTCTAGCCGCCTTGTTGCCGCTTGGTGCGCCACTCCACTACTCGCGCCGCTTCTCAAGCGAAGGCAGCAGATTCGACTTGGTGCGGATGGCGACGAACGCCATCCAGGAATGAGCTGACGGCGAGCGAGATCACCACGGTGGCGCCAGCGAGTGAGTGAGATTTTCTCAGGTGGAGCAACCATGGCAGCCGGGTTCGCAAGTGTGTGAGTGTGTGAGTGTGTCGCCGTCGCTGCATGTAGGTACAAGTGCTTTGACTACTTCTGTGCTGCGTTGAGTCGGACCCGCAGGCATGACCGACCACGAGGCTGATCGCGTTTTCGGCCGCATGACATAAATCAAATTCGTCAGCTTTGGTGTCATCTCGGGATTCATCACATCACTACCGAAGTCTGTAGCAGCAATCAACGCGAAAGAAGACCCACCACTGCCAGCGATCGAGCTGCAGGGACGAGAACTACACTGACAGCACACGGAACCGAGTCTACAAGGTGGCGAAGATGGCGTTGTCGCGGAGCAACCGCGCGGCCTCGTTGCTCGGCTGCACCTGCAGCAGCTGCAGAGCCGCACGGTGCGCGACTGGCCACCACTGGAGGCGAGACGCGCAAGCTCCTAAGCCTGCCAACGCATCGACCAGATGCGGCTTGCGTTCCAATGCAGTCTCGTAGCAGCGAACAGCCTTCTCGGTGTTGCCTGGTCCATCCATCCATACACATGATGGGTGGTCAGTCGAGTGTCGTGTTCGGGTTTGAGGAGAAGGCTCGGCGCTCACCTTGGCGGTACTCGAGGTTGCCGAGCTTGCTCCAGGCGAAGGAGTACTCGGGACACTCCTCGACGACTTCTTCTAGCAACGCTCGCGCAGCATCCAGATCGCCGTCCTCCACGGCTTCCATCGCCCTCTCAACGTGTTGTTGCGGCCCGGACCCGCACTCGCCCAGCCACTTGCCTTCCAAGGCAGCCATGGCGAAATGCACAACGGTGCGGTCGTCACAGCGCAGGAAGTGCACGAGCTCTTCTTCATCTGCTGCGTGCAACTTGGTGAACGACGGTGTATCAACTGTGTCAGCCACAGGAGCTTGCTCTTGAACGTCGTCCGGGAACCGCGCTGCTAGCGCCGCCGATGGAACGTGGCGACCATCAACAAAGCCGTCGAAGAAGAGGATCACGGCTGGGTGAAGCACGGCCTGCCCCGCATCCAGCGACGCCGATCGTTAGCCTCCGAGCTTCACCACTGCGCCGCGAGCTCATCCTGGTACGGCTTAACTTACCTTCTGCGTTGTGGACTTGGACACGCACGACTGAGGGATGCGGTGCCATCGACCGGCAAAGCTGCACAACCATCGAGCGCATTCCGAGTTCACACCCGGACGGAAAGAACAGCGCGACTCAAGACACCGAGCCGTACCTGCTGCCGGGACTATGCGGCAGGATGTCGTACTCGACGCGCGCATCCCGGGTCGACTCGGTCTCGAATACGCGCCACGCGTACACGACGCCCCGCCCTTTGTCCTTCACGTCGACGACCTCGCCCACGGCCAGCTCGACTGCGTCCGTCCGCCACTGTCAGTCCAACACCCAACATGTGTGAGAGCGTGCCGCAACTATCGTGCAATACAGTCGACACTACTGCCGCGTTCACCTGGACGTCGAACGACCCGATCTCCGCGAGCTTCCGCGCCATGGCGTTCTGGTCGTCCAGCTCGCGCAGCACCGTGAACGCTGCCGCATCCCGAGCCAGAAGACGTCAGCACCACTGGCAATGACAAGGACTGAGCTTCGTGTGCGAGACGCACCGGCATCCACGCGCTGGTCGATCGACGAGGCATCAGCGGGCTGCTCGAACCCGGAGCGGAGCAGCGTCACGTACGCCGGCCGGCGCGTCAGCCCCCGCAGCGCGCGCATGTCAGCCAGCCGGTTGCGGAACTGCTGCTCGCGCTGCCAATCGCGCTTGACGCCCGGGTACGAGTCCACGGCGCCCGAGCGGATAGCGTTGTACAGCGTGCGGCCAGCATCCACGTCGGTCTGAAGCTGCCTCCCCGAGTCCAGCAGCGTCCTTCCCGCATCGATTCCGTGGCAACCAGTGAGACCCAGCGCGCGAAAGCGGCACCAGCAGGTAGCCAAGGACGCGTAGAACATGTAGAGACGCGCGGGGGACGCGCCACGGACCTGTATAGCGTGCGCACGAGCCGCGGAGACGGCATGCCGCTTGGCCGCGCACTCGCCGCGAATTCACACCGAGAATTGCTGGCTGATGAGATACCGTGTTGGCCCAAAACAACACTGCTTCAATCACACAAAGTACGTTCCTTTCTAACGTTTCTTTCAGAGAAAAAAAAAGTAAGATAAATTGTACATGGATTTCCCACGGACTTTCCACGGATAACACCAAATAAATGGGAGGTCACGACAATATGATCATCCAAGCCGAGCGCGGCCCCTCAATCGAGGGTGGTCCATACAAAATAAACAATGCAAATTGATTGTTTGTAATACCATGTTTCTTGAGAAAACTCACACACACTGCAATGGTGCAGCTATTCAACCAGAAAACAATAGAAAAACAAATATTTTTGCCGAGAAAATGTAGTAATTGCATCAAAAGAGCATTGATCAATCTTATATTCAACTCCGCGCAGCTCCAAACCTCTCCACAAATTATATTCTCGCCGGGAATGCCGCGAAAGGCACCTATTTAGCATGATATGAGCATTCTCAAACCTTAAATTCTACCGCGTGCAGCACTAAATCTCCTTACAAAATGTCGCTTGTATTACGGCGGTTGAACCTTATTTACAACTAAATATATACTCATTGACCTTATGTTTTCCGCGCGCAGCTCTGGAACAGGAAGGCCATACTAAAGCCAAGTGCATTTCCAGGTTGTGTCCTTTATAGTTGCTGCAAAAACATGAACGCATATATATATTTGACAAAGTTATATACATATTTTACACTTTACAATTCTGATTCGCTAAAATTATTTGAAATATATCATAAATCATCTGATTTCTGTGTCTTTAAGCCGAATGAGAAGTGACCTCTCGCGTATCCACTACCAACCAATCTCATGCGTCCATTTTTAGTTATTGTGTGTGATTGGGTCAACTGACTCAGCAAACGAGCAACTTTGTTGCTGGGGGCTCCTTTTGTCGCAGCTTCACGGCACCCGATCTGAGGTTAGCACTGATGACCAGAATGTCCATGCGCTCCTCAGCTGTGAGAGCTCTTCCGCGATGCGCATTCACATACTTCAGCGCACAGTCCTCCATCGATCTCTCATCATTTGCCTCGCGGTGGGACTTTTTCGCTTCGCGGACGTCGTTTGGCCCCTCCATTGTTCGAATGGACCTTGATGGCGGTCACATTTGGCGAACCCTTTTTTAGCAACACGAACCTCCTGGTACCTCAGAGTTCTAATATAATTTAAAGAACTTTATGCTACAGTTATATCACATCATGAGGTGAATATGGCGCGATTCTATTGGACAAAGCAGCACTGAATATTAGGTAGATTGTCCGCGTCTCTGTAAAAACGATACACTCTCTAAAGTGTTGCTGTGGAAAGTGGCCATAAAGACTGTACAATGAGGAGACCGCCCTCAAAATTTGGTCGTATTTCAATAAATACTGTTGGGATGGAGATGAAACCTCTCGATGCTGTCGAGGTCTGTAAATTACCTGTTACTATTAATAAAGAATCCTATCACACTAAATTTCAAAGGTAATTTGCTTTTGCTCTACACTAACGTGAATCCGTACAATTCTTCGCGAACGTCTCTCTACTAAACCGGTTGTATTTACAAGAGATGATGTGTCGTTTTCAAACGGAAAGTTATCCGTGCCAAAATGAGACTTTCATTCACTATTTGGTCTAAAAAAAGGCAGAGTCGCCCTCTCTGTCATGATATCTTCGCCGTCAAAAACGAGTTACTGATCGCATTCGAATTTTAACTTGAAAGTGACACAATCAAAATATGTTACTAAACTGGTGAAACATCTCACTGAGAATTACGATTGTGATCACTTTTCATTGATAACGAAGCTCTTCAATTCAATTCAGTATGTCTCGAATCGCCGGCATTGAGAGGAACTCCTTCGACTCGGGTGAAGAGCCATGAGTTTGGCACCCGTTGCTCTGCGAGCGGCTGTGCTTATGCAACTCGTACAGCTTGGTCAGTTCGTTCACGATACTGCTCATCTCTTCAGCCAGAAAATTGTCGCGGTGAGCCATTGGTAATCCCATCCCGTCAATGATTTGAGCGGTGCAGTTCTTGATGCGAAGGTCTAATAACCGAGCGATCGTTTCGCCAACGCTGAGGGGTGGAAACTGGCGGCGAATTGAGCAACGAATAACACAAGTTTGGCCGGGCTAGCTGAAGCGCTCCCGCAAAATAAGCTCTCGAGAAAGGGCCGTGCTTTATCGCGCTGCCAACCTGGGAGCACCTAGCTCGAGGCACTTAAACGATCTCGACTTCAGATCCGCCTCGGCGACATCCCAGAACACCAGCATGTACGACGCGACGAGGGCCTCAGATTGCATCTGCACTAGGGCGAGCTCGGCGATAATATGCGTAGCCATCTTCCATCTCGCGATCGACCGACCTGTCTTCCACTCTCATGCAGCCGAAACGATTCCCCTTCCGCTTGTCCATGCAGAAAAGTTTCGTCACCGTATAGTTCAGGATCGATCGTCGCATCAGGCGGCAAGCCGATGCGACCCGAACGTCGACGTCAAGCAGAGGGGACAACAGATGAAGCGCGTGCGCATGCTAGACCCGTGTGAGCTTCTCTCTGCGCTTGGGCGTCCAGAAGTAGTTGTTGAGGGCCCGCAACGTGCATATAACGTCAGCGCCTTCGGGCAGAGGACCACCCTCCGTGACAACTTCCTTTACGGTGGTCGTAGTCACGATGGTCTGGTCGACGGAGCGCCTGGTTTTCACATTCTCCTTCAGTCCAATGCCGCATCCGATGCACATGTTCAGAACATGCATGCACCAGTCATCCTGGTCTGACTCGTCGAAGTGGTTTGCCACACTCCTCGCCGACGCAGTTGTATCAGCCATGACCCACTTCACCAACGCATGTATGTCGACGCCATATTACTCCATGTAGCGGTCTTCGGTCGCTTTCGACACCGGCAGCGTCTCGTGGCTGGCGTTCTTGACAGTAACTAACAGTGCGATGTGGGGAAAGTTCCACTGATGATCAATGTAGGCGACTGACGCGCCGATGACCCCTGTCGTCTTGTTGCAAGTCCAGGCGTCGTGAATTAGTGGGAGGTATCTCACCCATGGAGCTTGTCGTGCTGGAACGAGAGGACGTTGGCGACCGTCTAGTAAAGCATCTTGAATTGTGCCTCGATGCCGTCATTGTATGTGTCTTGCGCGAGGACTGTAACCCTCGGGTTCCCCTTTGCAACGGGCATCAACTCACCAAAAGCTGCTGCTGTCACCATGGATGGCGGAAACCCATCATCGGTCAACCATTTCGTGATCATGGAGTCCACAAGGTCTCTTGACAGCCGAAAACTCGACGAGTGAGATTTTTGTTGCTTTTTACTTTCCATCACTGCGCCAAGGTGACCCGCCAACTCATCACTAGTGCGCCTCTGCTTGTGCGGTGCTCACGGACTTTGAAGCATAGGCTGCTGAATACTTCTTCTGCCTCCACTCATGATTCTTCGTTGCGTTCGTAGCGTGCTCAGTGTTGCAGAACCCCATCTTTTCCACGTCCTTCGGCACGTTCTTCTTCTTCAGCGCCGTTTCAATGCAAAGGACGCAGATGGTACGAAACCATCGCTTGCCACGGCGCTGACGGGTGCCTTGGAGATGGATGCATCTCAACTCTGTTCGCCTTGGGCTGTGTGTGTGTGTGACTGAAAGCGGGATGATGTCTTCAGCTAGAGCCCGAGGGGCCACATCGATCTGACCATCGCTGTTGTCTTCCTCGTTGTTGGAGCTGTCCCCTGATCCATCCTGGTCTTCGTAGTCCTCACTCCCTCAGCTCATGTGTTGCGCACCATTGCCATTGTCCTCCTCACTGCCGTCGTTATCTGTGCCCTCTTGCTTCGCTGTGGCGCAAGTACTCTCAAACTCTTTGTCGTCGCATCCGCACGGTTTTCAAATGTGTCCTGTTTGTGGGTCCTTTAAGGACAATATGAATCCTACCCATTCGGAAATATTACAACGGCGCATTTGAGGTTGTGGAACCAAGCACACCGCACCGATATTTGGCGTTTTGGCATCAATTTGAGACAAAAATCTCACCGAAATTCAATTGTTTTAGTGAGAACAAGGCCATCGAAGTGGGAACTCTGGCAAAAATAAAAATTACCGATTTTCGGTTTAGTGGAAATTTATACAAATCGGTCTGAGCTTTTTGAATCTGCTGCAGTATCGCTCTGAATCGGTCTGGAACAGTCCCAATTAATACTTTTGCTTAGTTTTTCGATGTTAAAGAGTAAACGAAAGTAAAACTATTGATTTACTCGAACAAATCGGAAGTATCACTGACACATCCTCCGTCATTCCACACTCTCTACCCCTTCATCATCGCCGGGCTTCTGCTTGCGCTTTTTCTTTGTGTTTTGTTGTCGCTGCCGCTTGATGTAACACGCTGTGGTCTGCACGTCGGCGGCTGGCTTCTAGTATAGTAGATCATCAGCAAACCCCGATGTACGGACGGATCTTCGCGTACAGATCGAGCTGCTTTTCGGGCTCAGCGGAGGGTCGCTGAGCTTCGACAGTGCACGCCTTGTGTCCGCAAAAATTGCAACAGTAGGCAGTTGGCCGGTGTTCGCTCGAACCAGGTTCATGATCTTGGGCCCCGACGACGGGCTGCGCCGGCACTCAACGCACCCAGGGTGGTCGCGCGTCATCACGAATATCTGAAACTTCTGGATGCCGATCACCTCCCTGTACTGCGGCTCATAAAAAAAAAACTTGAAATGCCAGAAGGGGCTGTCGGCGTCGTCGAGGTTGGCGGTCTCGATGGCCTTCGAGGCCTTGCCGATGCCCTCGAGGAGGCTGCTCACCGTCCAGCACGGCGCCTTGGCCATGCGGCGTTTCACTTGCGCGAAGCCCCGGTCGCACGCGTTCTTTGTATCCCCTTCTCGAAGAACTTGAGGCTCACAGCGTACCTGGGGTGCGCCGCTACATTACACAAGGGTACTGTGAATCCGTACTTTGGAGTCAATAGTGTACGACACACTAAAGAATGAAGGTCTCTGCCGAGCTAGTGTACATCACAGAAGTCCCATATATTCTCGGACAGCCAATCATTGGCTGTCCGGACGCTCCTTGACCTCTGATTGGTGGAAATTCGGCATATCCATCAATCACGTCTCTTCCTCTTTTTTTTCATGGAGCTCTCACGTCCAACCGTGGGTGCCTTCCATCAAGCATTTATTGCTGGTCAGAGGTTAGAGACCTCGCGCCCGTCTGGTGGAGGCAGACGAGGCGATTAAGACATTCAATTAAGGGCTCATTTTGCTGCAAATAACACACTTGGTTTCATTGTATAATATTTGAGGTGATTCACAAAGATTTTCATTAAATCTCGGCTTTCTCACACAAATCGCACGTGTACGCTTTGTGACCGAGCATAATTCCTTACTTGGTTACAAGAAGCGCCGGAGCGTGCCTTCCTCTTGCTCGAGAAGTCGAACCCGCACAGGCACAACATCGCCGACAAACTCGGCGAACTCGATAAACCACGCCGCCATGATGTCCTCCTCATCCATGGTTTGCGTGTTGGTGTTGTCTGCGGAACTGTGACGCTCGATGTGCAACGCGCCATCTCGCACCCGCTTTCGAAAGAGGTGCTGCGTCCTGTGACTCACCCCGTAGATCGACTCGATCGCGCTCTTGCAAACTTGTCTGATCAGCGGCAGGAAGTAGTTGAATCGCTCTCGTTCCTTGGTGGTCTTCCTGCTGAACGCGGCGCATATCGCAAGTGCAGTGAGGAGCGATGTGCGCTGTTGATCCTTAGTCATGGTGCGTAGAGACGTCAGGAACTGCCTCGCCACGTCGCGCTTGCCAACAAAGCAAAGCTTCGCACAGCACACGACGACCTTGAGTCTCTCGATTGTGGTCTGAATTGACTCGTCGTCAACCAAAAGCGCAGCGAACCCGCTGTCGTCGCTGGCTGCCGGCGCGGCGCGACAGACAGAGGCGGCGCCTCGTCACCGGAGGCGCTGGAGACGTCAGAGTCGGCGGCTTTCGCGTCGACCCTGTCAGACTCGCTGTCACTCGTCATCGATACTTTTTGTTGGAAAAGGGGGGGAATTGCCCGTTTGGGTTGTTTTCTTCGAATGGCGCTGGCCACTCGCCAAACCCACGCCCGACTTCAATCGCCATTTACGAAAACCTAAAAAAAATGGTGTGTATTACTTCCGTTTAGGTTGGGTTCATATGTGACACAATAAATTGTATTATTCATACGTTTTCCGCAAAAGTATTAGCGATTTTCTAAAATATCCAAACCTATTCATACTTTGTTTCAACTGACTCTCGAGTCGCCCTCTCAAACCAGTGGCAGGCAAAATGCAAATAGTAGTATTAATAGTAGTAGCAGATGTATTATTATATTCACTTCGCGTGAGATCAGGCGGTCCTACTTTTGGATTTTTACTACTCTAGCCATTCTTTAAAGTAGTAGTAAAACTGTTTTGATTTGTACACTTTTGAATTGTTGTAGTACTTTTCGAAGATACTACTTGAAGTATGCATCTTTGGGCGAGGCGGCTAGTACACCCTCTTCCACCCGAGCCATCTCCAGAGCCATATCTCCTTCAGGTTCGGCAGTGAGCATTCCCCGTCCGCACCCACCAACTCGCGGTAGTTTGCCTTGTGCGGAAGGTGAAGCACCATCAGACTCGGGTGGCCGCGAAGACACGCCAGGCTACCCAAGACGCAGTGTTCGAGACTCAACTTGCGCAGCTGCGTGAGCTCCGCAAGAATCGAAATGTCTTCCGACGGCACACTTTGCAGAGTGAGCTCGCGCAGCTCATTCTTCATGCTCCGTAGCAGCGACAAGTCGCCGATCGATTGCAGCACCAGGCTTTCAATGTTGGTAACCTCAGCCAAAAAAGTCAACTGGTCCTGGATTGCAGGATCCACGAGCACATTGAGATGTTTGAGGCGCGGCAGGTTCGTCAGAGGACTTGAACCAACGGGAACTGCAGGCGGCCACTCTACGATTTTGAGAGCCTCCAGGTTCGGGAAGCACCGAACGAGGCTCGCGAGGTCGAAAGACGCGAGTACCGTGAGATCGGTGACATTCACGCAGCAGCCTGGGTCGAATGTCAGTACTTCATCTCGTCGATTTGCCACGAGTTCCATCTTCTTCACTTGGGGCAAAGGGAAACGGCTGGACAACTTGGTGGTGTCGAGCAAGGTGGTCAACAGAGGAAGCTTCGACACCGTGCGCATGGACGACTCGTTCCACTTCGCGGCGTTTCCGCGCTGGTTTAGTAACTGCAGCTTCTTCAGGCTCAAGAGTGGGCTCCAATCAGCGTTGGGACGTGCACACACCTGCAGCTCTTCCAGCTGGGTAAGCGATGATAACGGAGCGAGGCTCGGGACCTCGTCTTCAATGGGGAGGTAGAGCTGCGTCAGCGCCGTCAGCCACGGCAGCACAACCAGCACATTTAGATACTCCCATCCGAAAGGAACACCTCTGAGATCCAGGTGCTGGACGCTCATGAGCTTCGCCACCATCGCCACAACAGCGGGAAAATATACTTCTGCGTTGTCGACGTGGAAGTCCGATAACTTCACACGCTTGAGCTGGGGTGCGACTTGCACGAGCGGGCCAGCGGACAGGTTGGCGGTGCCGTGCAAGACGATGACTTCTTCGAGAGGACTGAGCACAGGGAACGTTCCAGCGTTCACCATGGTTGTGCTCACAGAGATCGTCCGAAGGTGACACAAGCACGAGAGGAATCCGTAGTCCCCGATCTCGTCGCCATGCTTCGCACTCAGGTCCAGCCGAGAGAGCTTAGGCAGTACTAGCAGCGCTCTCCCGTCGAACACCCGGTTCGCATTCATGACCAACTCTTCAAGGTTGATCAGGTGAGCAAGCGCGGTCAGGCTCGGGACGCCGTTGGGCCAATACAAGCGCAGGCTCTTGACGGTTGTCGGGATACAGGCCGACAGCACGAAGTCGACTTGCCTCTCGTAATCCCAGTCGGCTATCGTGTCGATAGCCACTTGCTCGAGCTCTGGGAACTCGATCAGGTACGCTTGCTGCCACGTGTAGCCGATCTCCATGCGCCGAACGGTTTGCTTGACCGTCAACATGAACACCACACGGTTAACTGCGCTGCTAGCGGCGTCAATGGCACGTGGTGACCATCAGCAAAGCCGTCGAAAAAGAGGATCACGACCGGGTGAAGCATAAATCGGTATGCAGTGTTGGTATCGCCGGGTGTCGTGCCGATACTGTCCTCGTGATATGATGGTTGTTACCAAGGCTGGCAAAATGATTAATGACAGAAAACAGAAGACAGAGCCCTCGTGGTCGGTCATCCCTGCGACTCCGTCTCAACTCAGCACAGAAGCAGTCAAAGCACATGTACCTACATGCAGCGACGGTGACACAGCCACCCACCTG
>JAADYH010000100.1:0-39396 GCA_023338125.1 Phytopythium aichiense
CTGCTATTGCAGGCTCGTGTCGGCAAAGACCAAGATGAGCGGTCGGGTCGAAGCGCCAGTCCAAGGTTGTTGTCTACACCGCTACCATCAGGAGTGCATGGTGACGTGTGCGTGCATCTTCAGCAAGCAAGCGGAATCTTTTTACAGGACCAAGATGTCGAGACCTCGAGCTTCAGGGTCATCCTGGCGTGGATGGGAACATCGACTTCAACGTGGTAAGCTCTCAAGAAGTATTCCTTCACGTTGAGCACAGCGTCTGACATCGCCGACTTGTGCGCCGCATGTTTTACAGCCAAGTCAATCTCAGCA
Source organism: Phytopythium aichiense (assembly GCA_023338125.1). Taxonomy (NCBI): domain Eukaryota; phylum Oomycota; class Peronosporomycetes; order Pythiales; family Pythiaceae; genus Phytopythium; species Phytopythium aichiense. The sequence continues at coordinate 310 of JAADYH010000100.1, forward strand.
AAGACAGGAAACTCTTGTGGAACGATCATCTCGCTCTTCCTGTCACGTGCGAAGCTGCACCAGTGCTGGAACTCAGAATACTGAAGCGAGCAAGCAATGATTTAGAGTCTACTGAGCACCTTGTGGCGTCTGCAAGCTTCCCGGTGTTCCCTGCTTTGTCGATGAGCCACCATCTGATGCACTGCGAGCTTCCACTCAGCACTCCGACGGTTGAAAACACACTTGTCAGTAGTATATCCATCCAAGAGCGGCGCCGAGTTGGCGTGCTGTCGATGGATGTCCAGTTCATCGACCGTTTTGGAGCGAAGACTCCATTAAATGATTCGATCGAGCTTGTCATCCATGAAATGCGAGGGGTAACGCAATGTGGACCAGATACCGGCGCGTGCTCTCTTGTAAGACTGGAGGTGTATGCCCTCAAAGACTCCAGTGCCAGCAAACGCCAAAGCATTTGGGCTGCAACGCCTTTCGTTGTTGTACTCGCCCGATCAAGTGCGACAACGACGGTGAACGAGCTCGTCGACTTGAGCATCTTCGAGGTTTCGGATGCAGGTCCCGCTGTCATTGCTGTAGAGATGTCAGACATCTGTGGGGACAGTCTCGGCTGCGCTCATATTCCGCTCCACAAGAGCTGGAGGAAGCGTCTTCTGTCGCCAACAAGTCGTCCGAATTGGTACAAAGTAATCGGGAATCATCCCACGGATGCCGCTGTTCTCGTCAGCTTTCAGCGAGCGAGGGAAGACGCGATCACTCCGCCACAACCAACAGGACGAGGAGGATTGTATCTCGAAGTGACGCGCGCTGTTGTTCACCACGATCTCGATGTCAACTCTGCGACCACTGCATCCGTCGAGATATCTCGAGACATGATCAAACGAAAGACGCGACGAACAGCCTGGAGCGCAGTGATCGATGGTTGGAAGTGGGAAGAACAATGGATGTCTCTTCATCAAGTTGGTTTGGATCAAGGAGTTCGACTCCAGTGTGAGCTGGTGATCGAAGGACCGACACGAGCAACTCATTTTCGTGGGGAGTTTCATATTCCAGACAATATCCAAGCAGACATCGCGACGTCCCTCACGGAGTGGATTCCATTGGCGACCACTGATCAATCCGACGCATCCCAAACAGCTCAAGCATTCGTGCTGGTACAAGTTCGTCGTCTTCCACCAGTCAGCGGGACCATAGCGCTCAGTGTCCGCAGGATTCAGTCTCTTGGACGCGAAAATACTGAGCTTCAGGGCGACAATTTATTCCTGGTCTGCACATTTCAGCGCAAGACGTTCACGACACCGTCGCTTGAAGACATGACTAAACGAACTTCTGAGTCGAACGATGGAGACTTTGTCTCTCTCCGGATCCCATTCACCACGGACGCAAGCTCCTTGCCGCGGACTCCATTTTTGGATATAACGTGGATGGGGCAGTCGAGTACTTTCGGTGAGGTCCATCTCGGCAGCTGCGCGATTGATCTAGCGGCATGCATATCGACTCGACCGTCGGCAGGAGATGATGCGGTGTGGGCCTGGCACGAGTTTCGCGACCTCACGAATCGATCCAGCATCACTGCAATCTGCCAAATGAGAATCGCGTTTCAAGCCACACACCAACACGAACGGCAGCGAGAAGTCGGACCAAATGCTGGCCCGATACGGATGCAGCAAACAGTGCGCGACAATGCCGAGACTTTAGCGATCTGGAAGAAATTCTTCTACCTCCTTGACAAGGATGGAAACGGCGTGGTTGATCTCGGCGAGTTCACTGAAATGTTTGCCAGGAACTTGGATGGTAATCCCTTCGACGCTTGACTGTCGCTCACAAGAGATGCGATACTAACCCACACAATTCGTTTGATGCTCGTCGTAGATTTGAAAGCGACGACTGACGGCAAGAAACTCTTATCTCTTCTATTCAACGCCGACGATGCACCTCCCGACTTCAGTCGCCAAATCCGTACGCTGTTCGCCGCAATGGACTCCGACGGTGACGAGGTGAGGAAACGCATGTCTGATATACGTGCGTCAGTCCGATCCGTTGTCTAACGTTGATGCTCGAACGGGTGTGTTCTTTTGTTACCAAAGCGAATTCAATGGAACGAGTACCTCGCGTTTTTGGGTCGACGGCAACACCAACGCGAAGCGCTTAACCCAGCTCAGCACGAAGTACCTCCGAGTATCAGCTGCGACATCAAAACCAGAGCGCCGACTAGTTTTTCACCCCAACTTGAAACAGCTGCAAAGAAAGAGATGCGACGAAAGAACCGAGAGGATCGGCATATCGGCGAATCATCCGACGTAGACGCAACCTCTTCGACTAGGTCACACAAACAACCAGCTTCGCGGAGTGCGTTGCCGGTCTTGGGCAAATCGGAGCTCCAGTTGAACGCAAAGCTCGTGGCGTTAACAGCAACTCTCGAGCTCGAAAAGCAGAAATACACCAAGCTGCACGAGAACTGGCAAGCGCTCCAGCGATCGTACCAGCAGCTGCACCTCAAGCAGCAACAAGATATGATTCAAGAGCAACTTCGAGCCAAGCGAGTCAGCGAAACCATTGAGAGGCAGGAAGCTCAGCTCCGCGATCGAGAGGCTAGTCGGAAGCGGCAGCACGACGCGTCAATTGTCTTGCAGTGCACACTACGGTCACGGCTTGAGCAGAAGCGATACCACGCTATCAAGATGAATCGCGCCAACGCCGCCATCACTTTGCAGTGCTGGCACCGACAAATATGTGCCATCGATCGCCTGAAGCATCTGAAAGAGGAAGAGAAACATCGCAGGATGCGGTGGCAGTCGGCAGAAAAACTTCAGCGATTTGTCCGCCACCATCTTCGCCGAAAAGAGCGACAGTTGATGATGGAGGCGCGGCATCTGTCGGCCCGAGTCGTGCAGAAAATCGTGCGCGGGATGCTGGCTCGAGTGTCTTGGATGGCCCATCGGCAGGCTTGCATCGCGATTCAGTGTTGGAATCGTCGAGAGCTGGCAAGAGCGGATGTCAAGCGACTTCGAGCCGCTAGAGTTGTCATTCTCCGTCAAGTTCGCATGTGGGTATGCAAACGGCGGTATCAAGTGACAAAGTTGAGTGCTACCCAATTGCAGAGATGGTGGAGGCGTGTCTACGCCTGGCGATGCGAGCACCTAGAGCAAATGGAGGCGGCAATGTGCGTTCAGGCTGCTTGGCGAGGGAAGCTTGCACGAATGATACTCCAGCGCCGACGAGTACAATACAAGATCTTCTGTGCGGAGGTAAAAGCTATCGCGCACATTCAGATCGCTTGGAGGCAATCGCGGCAGCGAACCCAGCGTCGCTTGTCCGCCAATTCTCCAATCGAGCCTTCTGTGGAAACAAGCATCCAACATGAAGCTAGCGACGCGAATAATGTTGGTTTAGATACTCCTGACACAGGGGACCTTCGCGTCGCCGATTCGATATCAACGGAACCGCATAGATCGCTAAATTCGATTCCTGATCATTTGGGAACCGATGGCGACGACACAGTTTCCGCTTTGGCCCGTTTGTCCGAGAAGGATGAAGAAGATTTCACTCTGAATGACTGAGGCGATGAGATGCTACCACCAGACGAGTCAGCATCAGTCAAAGTCTGCGAGATACAGTCTGAAGAGTTCATAGCCGGCGAAATCTCCACGCAAGTGTCTCCAACGGGCATCGATACAGACGTGATGCAAGTCATGCATGAGATGATTGCCCTGATAGAGTTCAACTTCGCTGATCCAAACAAAGACACCGTGGGCAACGGCCAGCGATTGAATCGGCCGCTCCTGGATGGTCTCTCCATTGAGCCAGTGGCAACAGATGAACAACGGCAGTCCACCACGGGAAACGGCAAATACGCAAGCATCACTACCTCAACCAACATGCCAATACGAGAGCATGCCGAAGAAAAACAGCATGTGGCACAGCAAGAGTCTGGCGATAGAACACCTCAATTGTCGACGCATGCACAAGAACGCTGCGACAACCCAGCAAGCGATGTGAGCAGCGCTTCTGGAATGAACTCTCCGTTCGAATTGTCCACCATGAGGGAGCTCCAATCCGTGATTGCGGATCTAGTCGAACAAGTGGTCCAAGAAACACCGAAGTCGCTAGTGGTCACCGGGGACCAACTCCATGGCACATTCACAAAAGAAGAGAGTGTCAACGAGCAGCAGGTATTTGAGGAGATGCCACAGTCTGACTGTGGGCCCCTTTCACCATGTTTGCCGGATGAAGAAGCTGAATCGGACACAAGTTCGCTGCCATCGCAACTTGACGTGGGTGTTCTAGCTCGTCCACCGAACGACACTAGCGGCATTGCTACGATCCCATCTGATGTGCCGATGACATCGGATCCAGAAGAATCTGATACCGTTGCTGATGGTACCATCGCCGCTGCGGGTGCCAGTGCGAGTGGTCAAGAACCACCATGTGAAGCAGCTCACCTGGTTGGCGATCGTGGCGCATACACCACGTATCACGATCCGTCTCTTTCCGAAAGCGAAGATGATCGTGAGCCTCGTGGCGAGTCAAGCGCCGACTCCAGCGATCTCATGTGGGATGCAGAGGTCATGGCTGCACGGCAGGACTCTTCAAGCGCAGAGAGCCCTGGCAGGAGCCGCGAGCCCGCGCCAGCCTCTCGCATGGACAGCGAGCGCATCCTGTCGGACCTGCGCCGCTTTGGCGGCCCATCCTGAGATGGAAGAAGTCATTGAAGGAGCTTGAGACCATCGCAACAAGATACGAGGTATCTTTGCACTTCAAGCAGGTCCACCCGAACGCAACATCAGGTATCCTTTGTGAGAGGCTTTTGTCCGTTGATTCCTGCGGCACTGCACACAGCTGGCGCTTCAAATATCAAATCTAACAGTTCGAGATTCTCTTGTGCCCAGTCTTTGTGCACAGTCCACCCGCATATTGCGTAATCAAACTCTTGACGTCAAAGGTGTCAGCTTTCCAGCCAATCACATCGACGTATTTGGATTTATCAAGCCAGCAATTGGGCAATAATCGGTCACCAGTCCGGTGTGAAGCAAGCGCCAAGCGCCACGAGCAACGCTCGCATCCGACCCTCCGGCCGCACTTCGCGACTCGCCGCCGGCCTCCCGGACGCTCTCCACGCGTCTCCAGTCCGCTCCCGGGCCTCCCCCAACTCCAGCCGCTTCCCTTGCGTCTCAACTGCGGGGTCCGCCAGTCTCCAGGTCCTCTCCAGGTCCTCCCGAGCGACGATGGCGCCGGTGGAGCGCAGCACCGCGCCAACCAATGTCCAGAATGCGACCGAGGCGTCGCCGCTGCTGCCAGCCGCGCAAGACGACAAGAAGGCGGCGGCCTTCTACCGCTGGCGCGACGACGACGACGAGGACGCGGCGGCGGGCAAGCGGGGCCACCGCAAGATGGCCAAGCGCCAGATGCTGTGCTTGCAGTTCAGCCTCATCGTGCTCTTCGCGTGGGACCTGGCGAGCATCCTGGCGGTCGCGTGGCTCGCACTCGGCTCGCGCAGCTTCCTGAGCCTGGTGTGGCTGTTTGACAACCCGGCCAGTGTGCGCTGGCAGTTCTGGGCGTTGCCCGTGTGGACGACGCTGGCGAAAGCCGCGCTCTTCTCGCTGGCCGCGCGCTTCCCGGACACCCGCGCGTGGACGTGGTTCGCGCACTTGCTGGCACTCGCGTTCGTCGTGTCGCTCGCCATCGACTCGTTCCGCCTCGACGCCTTCTCCGAGCTGGACGAGGCGCAGTACGCGCTGCGCGACGCCAACATCGCCAACTCGCTGCCGCTCATCTTTACGGTGCTCGAGGTCGTCAACCTCAACTACCTGCTCGAGTCGACGGCCTCGCCCCCTGTCCCCGACAACCTGGACGCGCCGGTCGCGCCGACGCCGACCACGCAGCAGCAGCGCGGCATCTCGTTCGTCAAGCTCATGTACATCCTCAAGCCGTACTTCTGGCCGCACGGAGCCGTCAACAAGGCGCGCGCGCTCAGCACCTACATGGTGCTCATTATCTCGAAGCTCGGGAACCTCGCATCGCCGCTCTTTATGGCGCGCGCCACTAACAAGCTGATCAGTGGGGACGTAGCGGGCGCCGTGACCGACATCGCCATCTTCTCGGGCCTGACGCTCGTGTCCAAGCTGTTCAAGGAGGCGCAGTCCCTCATCTACCTTCGGGTCAAGCAGACGGCGTACATTGAGCTTGCAACGCTTACGTACGAGCACGTGCAGTCGCTGTCGTACGACTGGCACGTGCAGAAGAAGCTGGGCGACGTGCTGCGATCCATGGACCGCGGCGTCGAGTCGGCCAACTCGGTTGTGTCGTACGTGTTCCTCTACCTGTTCCCGACGCTGGCCGAGTCGGTCGTGGTCGTCATCATCTTCGCGGTGCACTTCGAGCTCGCGAGCCTGTCGTTCGTGGCCTTCACCAGCCTCGTCGTGTACGCGTACCTGACCATCAAGATCACGCTGTGGCGCAAGAAATTCCGCGAGGCGTCCACGCGCCATGACAACGAGTACCACGACAAGGCCACGGACGCGCTCATCAACTACGAGACCATCAAGTACTTCTCCAACGAGCGGTACGAGGTCGACACGTATGCCAAGGTGATCGAGAAGTACCAGCGCTACTCTTTGTCGGTTCAGGCGTCGCTTAGCGTGCTGAACGGAGCCCAGGCCATTGTTATCCAGATCACGGTGCTCTTGGCGCTGGCGCTGGCGGCGCCGCACGTTGTGGCCAACAGCGACGGCCGCCAGCTCGACATTGGCGCCTTCGTTGCCATCTCCGTGTACCTGAGCAACCTGTTCCAGCCGCTGTTCTTCCTGGGCGGAATCTACAACATGGTGATTAACGCGGTCGTCGACATGAAGAAGCTGAGCGAGCTGCTCTCGGTCGAGCCGGACATCGTCGACGTGCCCAACGCGCGCGAGCTGTCAGTGTGCGACCATGCGGCGCAAAACGGCATCCAGATCGACTTCAGCCACGTTTACTTCCACTACCCGTCGCAAACGTCGAGCTCGGGCGTCAAGGACTTGACGTTCACCATCCCAAGCGGCACCACGACGGCGCTGGTTGGCGAGACGGGCGCGGGCAAGACGACCATTTCGCGGCTGCTCTTCCGCTTCTACGAGTGCACGTCGGGCAAGGTGCTGGTAAACCACCAAGACATCGCCAAGGCGACGCAGCACTCGCTCCGTCGCGCGATCGGCATCGTCCCGCAGGACACGGTGCTGTTCAACGATACGATCCTGAGCAACGTCAAGTACGGCAACCTGAACGCGACGTTCGACCAGGTGGTGGAAGCGGCCAAGAGCGCGCGCATCTACGACTTCATCATGTCGCTGCCCGAGCAGTGGAACACCAAGGTGGGCGAGCGCGGGCTCAAGCTGTCGGGCGGAGAGAAGCAGCGCGTGGCGATCGCGCGCACGCTGCTGAAAGACCCGCCGTTCGTCATCCTGGACGAGGCCACGTCGGCGCTCGACACGGTCACAGAGCAGGAGATCCAGGCCGCGCTCAAGCGGCTGCAGTCGAACCGCACGATGCTCGTCATTGCCCATCGCCTCTCCACCGTACGTCCACTTGCCGTTGCTGCTGGTTGTTGTCCTGGGGAATCCCTCATGCTAATAACTATTCACTTTTGTGGTGAACGAACCCTCGTTAGGTGCGAGACGCGCACCAGATCATTGTGCTGCGCAGCGGAGAGATCGCCGAGCGCGGGACCCACGACGAGCTCGTCCAGGTGTCGGACGGTATCTACGCGCGCATGTGGAATGCGCAGCGCAAGTCCGAGAACTCGTCTGGTGACGCCGTCGTCAGCGACGAGCGCGACTCGTAGGTATCTGCAAAGACAAGCATTAGGAAGGAGCCTCGGTGGTGAGTGTGAGTCTCATGCCGCTTTCGTCACTGGAGATCGGGCTCTGCTGCTGTGTGCATGTCTTCTATAAACGAATTAGGCGCCAGGCCTTCAGGAGAATGTTCGTCACTCATGCTGCGAGCCGTGGTCTTCGTGCTCGTCCTGCTCGTGCTCTTCGTCCTGCACCAACTGCGACAGGTTGGACGAGCTGCGCGTGAGTTGCATCGTCGACGGCAGACGGAAGATCGGGTAGGACGTCGGCAGGCGGTACTGCTGGTGCTGCGACCAGGACCGTTCCATCTTGGCCGCCTTGGCCACCGACGCCATCGAGCTGTGCGATGTCGATGGGTGCTGGTCCGGTCCGATCGCGCTGTTCATCTTGGTGAGCAACGACCGCTCCTGCTGCTGGAGCATCGCGCGCACAAAGAGCGTCTTCGAGTCCGGCAACCCGACCACGTGCTTCTTGAGCAACATCCCCTTCGGCAGCCCTGGTGTGCGCTGTCCGTGGGGTCCGATGCCTCCGCTGCTGCTGCTGCCGCTCATCGCACCACTGCCGCTGCCGCTCTTGAACTCGTCCTCCATGTAGAAGATCGTCACGGTCTGCTCACCCGGCGTCTTGCGGCAGTCCACCATGATGACTTCCTCCGCCAGCAGCTCCCACTCCACCTCGTACTTCTGGCCCGACGCTTTGACGTCCAGGAACAGGATCCGCTTCTTGGTGACGAGCAGGCATTTCTGCTTCAGATCGACGTGTCCGAGATATCCATCGGCGCGGTAGCGGCCGCCGCGGATCTTGCGCACGATCTCCTCGCCAAGCGATTCCACGTACGAGTACACCTTCAGCCGCTTGGTGCGGAGTTCAATGTGTCGCGGCGGACGCACTCGGACAAGCAGCGCCTTGGTGTTGGGGTCGATAGCGTCCCGAAGCGTAGCTGTGGTCGTTGCCGTCGCGAGCGACAAGCCCAGCAGCGGCTTGAGTACGAGGCTGAATGCACCGGCCATCAAGCCGGGGAACACTCCACGCACGCCGTGGGCCTCGACGGAGTGGATGGGTGCCACCACGACTCCAGAGATGCCCTGCGCTACCCCTTGGAAAATGTTCCGCGTCGCTGGGTAGCCCGTGTAGTCGTCCAACTTGAGGCAGGCCTCCGACAGTCCAAGCGAAAAGGCCGACAGGATGCGCGTGTTGAAGTCTAGGAACGTGTACACGGACGCTCGAACGAGCGAGAGCGTGCCTCGCCCCATGCCGAATGCGAACGCCTGTGGGCTCTGCGGATCAAAGACACGGTCGTTAGTCGATGCGCCTTGCGTGATGATTGAATCCTCCGAGTTTGTACCTGGGTGATGCCATGGGCAGGCTCGTAGATGAAATCTTGGAAGCCGCCGCGCAAGTTGCGCCACGCGATCATGGGGTTGCCCAGCACATCGACGCTGCCGAGAATCACGTACGCTTGCCGCAGCGCCTCGCTTTGGTAGTGCGACACCAGCCGCGTCGCTAGCGCGTCCGGCTGCACGAACGAGTTGTGGATGTGCAGCGCGTTCAGGCTGAATGGCGCGTTCGCGATCTTGGACAGACTCGTGCCGATCGCATTCAGGATGAGCCGCAGAGGACCAACGGGTACGCTTGCCGCATCTTGAGACGAGTCTGCGAGGACGCCAGACAGCGAAGCGACGTGTCCGTCGACCATCGCGCCTGCGCTCGCACCGAACGAAAAACTCACCGTTGCCTACGACAGTCAGAACACAAACACCCAGATGGTCAGTCAGTCGCACGCCGACAGCAAGGGGCGGATACTTTTCCGCACGTACCCGGATTGCACCGATGCGGAACTCTTCGAAGTACAGCTTCTTGTCGACATTCGCATTTCGCTTCTGGTGGTGCGTCGAGTGCTTGGCTGCAACTGAGTAACGCTGGATGTCCGAAGCCAACCCGCTGGGCTTCCGCCGCATGCCAGCCTGCTTCCGTACTGCAGGCGTGTTCGGCGCTGTCGATGGGCCAGCGGACGTCGTGCCGTCTTTGTGGGCCGCTTCCAGGATTTGCACCGGGACTTCAAGGCTCAAGTTGTAGTCCAGGAGCAGCGGTTGGTTCCGCGCATGCCGAGTGAGGTCGCCTCCGTGGTCGACACCGACCGCAACAGTCGGCCGTGTCGTGTTCTTCTTGCCGCTAGTGGCGCCGTACGCGTTCCCATGGTTCACGAGTGGCAGCAACTCATACAAGAGCGAGCCGTCGATACGGACATGGACCGGGAGCATCGCAGCGCTGAAGTGGCGAATGAAATCGATCCCAGCGTACTCGTCATGCTTGACCAAAGTGAGCTGCAGTGCCGGAGAGTTCGAAACCTGGCCGTTCATGATACGCGATCTCGAGTACGGGTTTGAGAAGCGAAGCAGCACCGGGTACGGCGTCATTTGCAGCTGATTGTCGATCTGGAGGTCGCCGACTTCAAGGCGGCAAGCAACGATGCGAGCGTGGCTTTCGCGCTCCAATCGCGACATGGCAGCTCCCGCATCTTCCGCGTACGCTGCGCTCTTCTCCTTGTCTTCGTCGCTCATCAACAACTCGACGACGATGTTGGAGACGCTGACGTACAGCAGCTCCTTTGGCACGCCATCCACGATGGAGATGCCAATGCCCTGCAGCTGAACGATTGCGTGCAGCGTCGGGGACGCCACGAATCGCGACAAGAATCCTTCGCGCTCCTCTTTCTCGATCGGGATCTCGCCCTGCCTGGTCAAGGTGTTGTCGCCTTGCTCACCTCGGAGTCGCGTGTCGGTAAAACGAAGTACTCGAGTCGGGCCGTCGGCAAGAATCTCGATGCCTAGGGTGCCTGACAGCGCATCAGGATACTGTTGGATCTTGTCCAAAGTGAACGTGCCGATGCGCAGCGGTCGACTGTTGTCGCCAGCAGCGGACGGGAGCATGTCGACAACCAGCAAGCGCTCTTCCGTAGGCTCGTCCCACGCGTAGTCCAAGCTGTGATGAGGAAGCAGGATCTCACTCCTCCGCACGCGGTACTGGTGGATTCGAAGCGTTTCCAGCGAGTAGTTCTCGATCCGATACGGCGGCGCTGTTGTACTCTCTTCGCGGAATGTTGCGCAGATGCACGACGAGTCGAGCTTCAACGTGATCCGCACGAGTTTGTTCTCGCGCGTAGACTCGTGGCGAACCCGAACTACGTACTCACCAGACTCGGTAAGAGGGACAGCTCCGCTCCATGTCCAACCAAACTCCGCGATGCGGCAGCGGATTGTGCGCGACTTGGCGAAACGGAGGGTCCAGTGGAAATCCGCATACCCATCCGCGTCCAGAAGCAAAACAGAGTTCATGCCCGGCATCACCGGAGCATTCTGCAGCTGGTCCGTTGGCCCTCCCACCTCGATCGACGACGGCGTAATCACCTTCGCTGACGAGTGGCACACTTGGATCGGACATCCCATAGAGTTTACCAGCATGAACCGCGGCGTCAGCATGATCACCTTGGTGCGCGAGTATTGTCCTTTGGCTGGCGTGATGGAGTATCCGATGCTGTACTTGCGATCGACGCCGTAATCTTCCGCTTCAATCTCGCCGACAGTTCCTGTCTGATCCAGCACGAACGGCTCCGACCACCGACGCTGAGTCGAATCACTCGCGTCTGCCAGCGAGCCAGCTCCGTCATCCGTCACTCGCAAGCGCACACAACCCTTTTCAGATCGGTGATCGGAGTAGCACGCTTGCAAGACTTCTAGCTGACCCAAGCTCTTGGAATCATCAACAGATTTCGGCAGCAAGTCCAGCAACCCCTTCACGGGTGGAACGCTCGGGAGCAGGCAGGGATGTCTCCGCTTGCGCTCGTCTCCATGATCATTGACTCGTCGTCGGCCGTCCCGTGGCTGATCCGACTGCCGAATATCCTTCCGTGGAGCGTCTTTCAACGACTGCTGTCCAGAGAAACCCGCGTTCACGAGAAGCGGGTTGGGCTCACGCCGCGAGTAGTTGACGCGCCTCATCTCTTTGAGTAGAAGCTCATCGCGATCAAGGCGCTTCTGCCCTGCTAGCAGCCTGCGTTCCGCAACCACCAGAAGAAGTCAGTTAGACTGTAACCTCTACGACGCAGAGAAGTGAGGACAGAAACGTACATGGTCGAGTGCTCGTGGCCGGTTCGTTCCTCGTCGAACTCGTACTCCAGCTTGAGGCCCGTCAGGTTCACGATCCAGTACGGGACATACAACAGGATCTCACGGCACCTCCCTTCGCTCATGATGATCTCCACCGTGACATACAACAGCGCGTCCGTCACAAGATCCTTCATCGGGATCCGCGACATGACGCTCATCCTCCCATCAAGCAGCAGCGGTTCGCTCCAATCGAACCCCTGCATGCGGATCCGAAGCTCCAGAGGCGTTTCTCCATCCGACAAGTGCCAAATCAGAGAGTCCGCGACATTGATCGTACCGCGCTCGCGGATCCGTTGCTGAGTGTTCTCCCATCCCATGTTGACCCCTGACGAGGTGGCACTCTCGGTCTCCACCGTCGGCATCCACTCGCTAGGGGTTGAAAGGCTGAAATCCAGAAGTCCAGCCGTGAGGTTGTGCAGTATCAGCGGAGGATGGAATGACAGCGTCCGGTGGTATAACGCTCCGCTCGAGCTGGAAATGCTTCCCGTCATGACGAATGGCCGAACAGGGCGGTCACTGAAAAGTCTGTGGAACTTGATCGAATACTGCGTCGTCCCCGAGTCGTCCACCGAAGAATTACCCTCGTTAGCCGACGACGCTGGTCGATCGAAGACTGGGAGGTAGACTCGCTCCTTCGCGTACGCTTTTGGGAGCAAATTCCGGCTGCTTCCGCTTTCAGTCGCGTTGTAGTCCGGAGGGCGAACAAGAACATAGCCCTCACCCAGCGAGACCAGATGGACTGGCACAGGAACAACCGACGCCGCCTTGACGACTGTCTTCCAGATCGAGATGACGTGTCCCTGGTGACTTCCAGACCTCCACGCTGTCGCGCCGCCTCTCCGCTGGGGAGGGACAAACTCGACCTCGAGGTCCGACGCAGTCTTGTTCTCCATCAGCAACGTCGACCGCACGACAAAGAACTTGCAGCCCCGCTCGACCACGACGTCAATGACGACTTCGCACTTGCGCATGATCGTCGACGCGAAGTCAGCTTCATTGTCGACAAGCGCGTACATTCGCGAATCAACTTGGTCCACAGGGATCGGGGTCTCGCTTTGCCATCGCTTACGATCGTTCGTCAGCGCGTCGCTTGGGTACTCCTCCTCTACAGCGATGAATAGCTCGCGCTCGTGGCCGTGACGACTCTGATCCCCTCGACCTCCGCGTTCATCGAAATCTCCGAAGCGAAGCGGTTCTTCTGCGCCAGCAGCCAGCGATCGAGAGCGATGCGACGCGTTCCAGTACTGCATCGGGAGTCCCGTATTGTTTCGAATCCAATACGTCGAGTACTCGCGAATCTCCCGCGGGTCTCCACCTTCATTGACGACCCAGCTCCACGCTCGGTTGGCCGCGGTCAAGTTCGCAACAAACGCGTCGGTCAGGTTCAGCTGGAGTGATTCTTTCGACGTCACCTTCAACTCCCATGCCGATAGTCTTGACGGGCTCTCTGCCACTCCGCCACTGTCGCCTCCAGCGGACGGCAGACTGAACTTGCGGGACAGAATCACACCGACGCTCCATGGCTCGAGCAGCGGTTCGGACGCGACCAGACGGAGGTTGTGATACCAAGCCTCGAGTGTGCAGTTTGCAGAGACTTCCACCGACGCGGTCGAATCAAAGCGAGTAGCGACATCGATCGCTTGCGTGCGGACGCCCACGACTGGTGACTCCTGATCGACGATGTTGTTAATGAACCGAAATTGCAGCCCTCCGAGGTGCATCGATCCTTGCAGTCTCATCTGCAGCGCTTGAACACTGCTCCCGGACTCAACAATCGATTCGCCCTCTTCGAACTCGTCAGGGCCATGTCTCGAACTCTCACGAGGGGTCTCTGGGAAGAAATCCCAATCCTCTTGCTCGGACGCAAGAGTAGGACTGGCATCTACCATTTGCCGCAGGCGTTCTTCAGCTTTCACGACGTCGCCTAAACCCACCGCAATCTTCAAGAGCAATGGCATGTCACGGTACGATACCCGAGACACAATCTCGTCCACTCGAACGCTGGGTACGCACGCCAACCACTCCTCCCACTCTGTCGGCACATCACGAAGGAACCCCAGCGTTGCGTTCTGCTTCTTGTTCAGCTTCAACTGCTCACTGCTTGACTTTGGCTCCGAAGGCTCGTGATCACTTCCCGACTCGAAGCCATCGCTCTTTTGGAAGCATCGATCAACTTGAAGCGTCGCGTCCACATCAAACTGTTCCACGAGCGTCCACGGGAAGTTGGCGTTCCTCAGAATCGCAGATGCACGCTCAAGCGACCCGAGCGGGGAATCCATCTGGACCTCGACATTGGCCAGGCTAAGGAACGCGGTAACTAGTCGCTCGGAAATCACTCCCGTCTCCGCATCGCTTTCTGCCACGCTTGACGTATCAACACCAATGTTGATGGTTGTTGACAGCATACACCCAGCAGCGTCGGCTTTCCGATCTGTCGAGATGACCCACAACTCCACGTTTGCGAGCTCAATGTCGATCTTCATGACCGGAATGGGGCGTTTAGCCACGTACGCCGTTCCATTTGCGTGTGCATCTGAAGCCGAGGAGTCTTGGTCCGAGCTGTGACCCTTTTCGACGATCGTCTCAGGTGGGTTGTTGACGATTCTGCTGTCCCGCGCACTCGCTGTGCTCAGCATCCGCTGAAGCGGGGACATGAACGCGGACTTGACAATGCTCATCTCGTCCATCAGTGAGTCGGTTAGACTGTCGATCCTTGAGCGGTGGACACGGGCTCCGAATCTCGCCTCCGGTTGCATCCCGCGTAGATCATCCACTTCGAGAGCGGAGTCGAGGAAGTCACCCTTCCCGAGACGGGACGGCTTGTTTTCCATCATCGAATCTTGGTCGCGCTGCAACTGGATCCACTTCTGGCTCGCCGCCGCGTAAACATCCAGCGCGAAGTGCTCCAACCGCAACGCTGTCCGCGGTAGCAGCATGAACCGGGCCGATGACACCAGGACATCAAGGTGGTGCTGATCCGCTGTGGCGCTTGTTTCATCCTCATCGTTGCCCGAGTGGACGACCAGAGTGCCCATTACCTGAGGCTGCTCAACGAGGGACTCGGGCGAGTTCAGGTCCGATGCAAGGGCGAACAGAGTTGCGTGTTCCACATCTCGCAAGATCGGGGCATCCGGGACGAGGCCGACGAGGTGCGTCAGGTATTCCTGTGGGAAAGTAAGATCAAGCGAATGTGTCAGCGATGCGTTAGGCCGTCGAAATAAACCGCAAGTGAACTTACAGATTGGTCTGCGACTCGGTCGGAGATTGACGCTTCCTTCAAGGAGAAATCGCATTTGAACGTCGTCCCATCGGCCGCGATATGATGACCTCCAAGGCCAACAACCAGATGCACCTGCAGCGAGGCAAGCGACACTTGACCAACAGCAATCTGGTCCTCCTGGAAAGGCACCATCTCAGGCTTTTGCCAAGGGTCCTCGTCGCGGGAGTACTGGCGCCGGCGAGGGGAGCCAAGTTGAATGCCAGTGAAGGTGGACCCGCCGACACTATCCCGAACGGAGCTACTGTCTTCCGTGTCGAGAACGACTTGTTTCATCCAGGCTTCGAAGCTGTTGTGGGCATCGGAGCTCGACAGCATGAGGATCTTGAATTCGTCCAAAGAGCATCGCAGAGACCACACCCCAGCGCCAAGTGGTGATGTCTCGTCCTCCTGATCAGACGCGTCTGCTGCTTCATCATGCCGCTGCGGATCGACAGCTCCCATCTGCTGCTGGATCTCAGTGACGATCTCTTGAACTGGGAGAACCGATCCGTAGTATACATCGAGAAGCTTGCACACGTTCGCATCACTGAGGTTCAGGCATATCGGTGAGATCGATACACCCATTTCAGAGCTCGTCGCATTCCCAGCGTCTCCGGCTGGTATTGCTGCCTGAACGTCAAAACCCAACGGCTCGAGGATCAACGAGCGATGAGGCAATGACGACACTCTGAGGTCGGTGACACGAAGACCGATGTTCAGCACGCGACTCTCCGATCCAAGGGAGGTGCCCTGCTTCACCTTCGCCGATAAAACCCCGAAATCCACTTCGACACCATCACTGTTGTCCTGCTTCGCCAGACTATCGGACGGGCTGAAGCAGAATGAAGGGAAAACAATGCACGGATGCATCAGTGTCAGCTCGAAATCAGCCTGGTCGAAGATGCTCGACACTGGAGTGTTTGCTTTGTCGCCACCACGAGCTGGTTTGTCATCATGTCGATTGTCCGGACTCGGCGTAGGAGACTGTTTCCGCTTCAGTAGTGTTCTCGCATCCCCGTTGGATTTGCTCGAAGAGTCAACTGCGTCGAAGAATGGCGTGGAGACTTCAGGCTCAAGATCGAGTCCATTAAGCCTTGGCGAAGAGAACGATAAGTCTTCTGAGGACGACGTCGACTCGGATCTCTGACGCCTCACTCCCGCTTCTTGTACTGCGACTCGCGAGCGAAAGTGTGCGCGTAAGGGTCCATCAAGCACGAATGTTGTCACGCTCTCAATGAAGTCTGGGCTGAAAGAGAGGCGAGCGGGTTCAACCGTTGCTGACAGCTTCGACCTATCAGTCGCTGCGTGCTCTTCGCTCGAACGTTCGGATTCGTCGGAGAAATCGTTTTGGACGATTGAGCACTCGAACGACACCAGCGTCGGCGCTCCATCGATCGGACGCCCGCCATTTGAAGCCTCGAGGTGGCCAAAGATTTCCTTGAAGGTTGGCGCTGCGGCTGCGATGTCACGGCTTCGCGCGTAGCCGTTCGATTCGCCGTCTTCCTCTTTTCTCCTTGTTGCGAGATCAAACACCTTGACGTCGCCAAGCGAGCCAGCCAGGTTCACTCCACGTTGCCCAGCTAAACCCAGCCTGCACTCCGACCGCAGAATCGCAATAGACGCGATTGGGTCACCCCGATCTGACAAGCACACGGACACCGAGTGCACGCGTACGTTGACTTTCAATGCCGGCATCAGCGGCACAGAACTGTTCGTCTGCTTGGCAGCACTCTCGTGAGTCTTCTCGTACAAATCTTGACGTGCACGCTCGAGGTCAGCTCGCACAGATTCGGTCAAACTAACTGGGAGTTTGTACTCATCCTTGATCGTCGGTGTAAGCTCGAGAGGTGGGATGCCGTCATCCATGTCTGCTTCCGCTGCCGAGAATTCCCTCGTAGAGACTGGTACAAGCGCGCCTTGAGAAGCAGCGGCTTGGGAAGAAGAGTCTTCAAACAGCTCAATCAACGAGCAGACGTAGGATTGGTCGAAGAGGAGCTGGATCGAGCCGAGCTGGACGTCCAAATCCCTCAGGACCTCCCGCCCTGTTTGCTGGTCACTCACCGAGCTGAACGCAAGCTCCAGCAATTGCTCAGGCGCCGACGCTGCTGGGCCATTCGCATCCGGTTGTGAGCGTTTCTCAGCACGCTGAAAAGAGATCACTCGTTCTCGTTGCCTCCGCGGTCGAGCACGGAAACTGCTGTAGCTTGGGAACTTCGCGCCGCGCCGAAGTGGCTCCGTCATGGAAAACGGCGCTGCGATGGTCGGGCACGAAAACAGCAAGTACTGCGCCGTGCGTCCGGTCTCGTCGATATTGTCTTCCACTTCGAGTGACAGCAGGCTGATACTCAATTGTGTTGATAGCGTCTTCTGGCCCACTCGAGCTCGGAATCCTTGGAGCTTGATCAAAATGGTACCGTTCTCGCCGTTGTCCTCATCCACATTCGTCGACTCGTCGAAACCGTAAGAAGCAAACGGCATAAACGACGCAGAGCGCGGCTTTCTCAGCTTGATCGACACGAGTGGGACTGTGATCGTGCACACGAACAGGCGGCGATCAATCAGCTCAGTAGATGCTGACGACGTGTAGGCGCGAGTATTTCGACGCAGCGCAGCTCCAGGTCGCGACCGAAGACTCGGTACCTCGGGGTTCGACAGCGACCCAGGGTCGGACAGGTCGGACAGAGACAAACCGCCATCAGGTCCCATATTTTCTGCTGTTGTCGGCACCGCTGCACCTGCGTTCCAGTCGACATTGCCACTTGTAATGCTGAACCAGGTGTCGTCACTCTCAACACTGGACTCGCCATCAGAAACGCTTGCATTGTCCAGGTCCACGCCGGGCGACCTTCGTTGTGACACGCTCAAGTCGCCATCATCCAGCATGAACCTTCGCAGTGATGTCGATGTCAACGCGCTGGAAGTGCCGCCAAGCGCATTCATTTGCCAGTCATCCGGCTCTCGTGTGAAGCCGCCAAATCGCTCGCCCGGCATCAGATCACTTTGTGCCGGCTCTTCACTCGAACTCGCTGCTGCCACACTGAAGCGATCCAGCAGCGAAACAAGCTGGTAGTACTTCTCGACCGACATGTTGAATGTCAACGCTGGCAGGTCAGCGTGGACAAACAGCCGCGTCAGTGTTGCATCCAACGGCAGGATCGATGTCCGAACGGTGACGTTGATACTGAACCGCTCAACCAGCTCGTGCTCGTGCTCCTGGTCGTAGATGTCGTGATAGTACGGAGGCAGAGACACCGACGGGTAGGTCATTCCTGCGCTGAAGCTCCCGCCAGTGGTCGCGCGACTTGTTTTCCCGTACGGTACCAGCAACACATGGACGTTGGTGATCGACAGGCTGAACTTGTCGTAGAACTCCTCCTTCCACCGGATCGCTCCTTCTCCTCGGTCTGCTTCGTCGTACAGCTGCCTTACAAACGACGTGCTGGATGACAGCGATGGGGAGCTTGGAGTCATCAGCGCAAGTGCCGACATGCCACGCCCTGACGAAGTTGTGCTTGGTGGAACGAAGTTGATTGTGTCACTGTCCAGTTGGCTGAGTTTTTCCGTCCGAAAACTGATGTGACCCAAATCAATCACCAATCGCGAGCAGTTGTAGTCCGTGTCGCTCTCCGGGATGATGATCACCGGGGCCTGGATTCGAAGATCAACCGCCACGGCGACGCGATTTGCCATGACGTAATTGAGCTTCGCTTCAGTACGGGCCTTCAAATTCACGATGTCATTGAATGAGGCGACTTCGAGTTCTGCCCACAACCCCAGCTCCTTTGGGGTATCGAGAAAGCTCGACAGTCGACCCCAGCACCGCGCAGTTGGAGACAACACGATCTCAAGCGGCTCCATGTGCACGTACAAAGCTGCGTCACCGTTCGAGCTGGCTGGGTTTGTCTCGAAGGTCATCAGGAAAACGACGCCAGACAGCTTGTTAACACTGCTCTCGTCGTTGTCCGCACCTGGTCGCATTGTTTGCTTCCGGCTGAGCAAACGCGAGAACGACGAGCTTTCAGCGCTTTCGTCAAAAGCCTCGATCGACTGCAGCGACACATTGAACAGCATGGTGTCATCTCTCGCCACTCCCGCGATCTGAAGCTGGGAAAACGTGCCAAGCAAGAAGTCGGTTGGAGAGTACTTGCGGCCGTAGCTTGGGTCGTCTCGCTGTAGCGTTCGTCTCGTCTCGGGGTCGCTCGCAAGCGTAATAGAGCCGCGCTGCAGGGTTACGGACACACGGAAGACCTCGTTTGCCTCCCCTTGTGAATTTTCGTCACTGAACTCTGTCTGGTCGTCCTTTGTGCCGTTGGGTTTCTGATGCTGGCGCTTCTTTGAGCGCTTGGAAGGCTCGTACTCTAGGATTTTGAACAACTCGCGAAGCTCCACATCGGGAAGCACTCGCCTTGGAGCACCATCTTGTTCAGTCTCCAACGGAGATTCGGCCAGCTTCGATGTCCATCCAAACACCCACGCTCCCCACGTGCGGTACTTTTCTTCTGTCGGACCACTTGATCCAGTCACCTCAGTGTCCACGGATTCCGTGTCGGAGGATGCTGGCGGGTGCAGGGGCGGCACAAGAGCCGAACGAGGGCGATCCATGCGCACCAACTTCACAATCTCCAAGTCGGCCAAGTACCGGAAGAACAGAATGTCCTCAACCGGCCGCCGCTTCTCAATGTCTTGCAACGCGATCTCCAGCTCCGCCATGCGATAAGGAGACGTTACAGACCCCGTGTCTGAGCGTGGAGAGAAGACCTGCTCTCCAGTAGTGCTCAGCCCATCGTCGTCTCTTTCGGCGAATTCATCTTCCCCGTCCGAGAAGACGCCTGGGTCGCGGTCTTGATCGAGGTTGCACTTGGCTTTTTGAATCCAGAGCGCCACGTACTTTTTGCGATCTTGCCTGCGTTCTTTCATGTACGACCATGACCATCGTCGTTGCTTGTCCTTCACATCGATGACGACTGCGTTCATGGCGTAACGCCACCATTCCCCAGGCTTTGCATCAAACACTGGCGACCGTGGTCGGAATTTGCGGTATTGCTGGTACTTGGCGTAGTGGTCAGGAGCTTGGAGCGTCGACGCCAAATACAACAGATCGCAATACTGCGACTCCTCCAGTCGGAACGCGACCTCTGGGATGTTCACATCCACTTCAATCATCGGCATGCCCGAGTCCGAGACGTCCCGGTTGACGATCAAGCGCGCGCTGGCGTCGATCGGCTTGAGCAGGAAGTGGTGCTGTTGGTGCGAGGGATACAGCTGCAGGTGCTGGAAGTGCCGGTCGTCAAATCGCTTCGGGATCGACCGACTGAATGCACTGGAAAACTCGCTCAGCGAGCACGTCGCGAAGTCAATCTTGTGGTCGCGAACCACCTCGCAGTCCGGGTTCAGGTACACGCTCAGGTGGTTCAGCTCGACGATCTTGAAGATGCGGGGTTCGTTGCTCACCGATGTATCGACGTACGACGGCTGCCAGTTGGAGTTTGTCGACTGGAAGC
Organism: Phytopythium aichiense; assembly: GCA_023338125.1. Classification (NCBI taxonomy): domain Eukaryota; phylum Oomycota; class Peronosporomycetes; order Pythiales; family Pythiaceae; genus Phytopythium; species Phytopythium aichiense. The sequence continues at coordinate 21,056 of JAADYH010000100.1, forward strand.
ATGCATCGCTATGGGTTAATTGATGGGAATCATGTCAACGACGATGATAGCGAGGCGCGCGTACCTGGACGTGGACCGATTCGATCGCCACGCCGACCGCGAACGGATGGTCGCCCGTGTGATGGTCTTCAATGCGCACATGGATCCGCCGAATGTGAAGCTGCCGGGTTGGACGCAGACGACGAGGCTTAGCCACAGGCGGGTCCATTTCCAAACGCAAGCAACCTCCAGCAGCCCACTCACCTCGACGTTGTCAATAATCTTGTTGATCAGGCGCGCGGCGAAGCCATTCTCCGACCCGTCCGCCGCGTCTTGCTCCTCCTGCTGCTGCTTGGCTTGCGCGTAGAGTCCCTCGAGTATCTTCTTCTTGATGGTGAACTCGTCCATCTGCATCATGACTGCCTCGATGTCCGCCTGGGTCTCGACCAGGAGGTAAACGTCGTCGACGGTGGCGACAACTGAGTCGGACTGCAGGCGGTTCCACGGGATCTTGAGCTCGATCGAGCCGCACATGCCGCGCACGAGGCGCAGCGCCGGGTGGTCCAGCACGTCCGGCTTGACCTCGAGCTCGCGCAGCACCACGTAGCCGGACCAGACGGCCACATTGATCTTGTCGCTCGAGAAGCAGCGCGCGTCCACGTAGTTGCCCAGCGCGCTCGTCAGCAGCCGCGTCACGAGCGTCTCGAACATGTCCACGCCCCGTTCTTCCCTTCCTCCTTTCCTCCTCTTCTTTTCCTCTTCTTTTCCTCTTCTCTTCGCTCCGCTCAGCCCCGCGTTCGCTCCGGCTGCCGCGCCGTCGAGCGCACACCCAGAGGAGTCGAGCGCGGCCGTTCTCGGGCGGTGGGGAATGTGCGTCCCAGTGGAAATGCAGGCCTTGAGACGCAATGCCCTACAATAAGAATCCCATAACGTCATAATCGGGCATTCGGTTGTATATAGTGTGGACCACGTTAAATATCATGGATACCAGACTTCAAGATCGAGGTTTTGAGGTTTTACCCTTGTGGCTTGCTGAATCCGTCGGGCGGTCGTCGGTCGGTACCTCTTCGAGGGGGGAAGGAAGAAGAACGCGTAAAGGCTGTTGCACCCACGCTCGCGGCGCGACTTGCGGCCGGAAGCGCGCGCTCTGCTGCCTGCTGTGGGCTGCTGGGGCCTTCGCCTGAGGATCTGCGCGCGGGGGCGTCAAGCGGCCGACCGGGACGCGCACGGAGACCACAAAAGAGGTGCGGCGGCGGATCTTTCTGGTCTGGCGATGAACCGATGCATGCATGACTGACGGACGGACGGGCGTGCTGGGGAGAAGATGGACAGCGTGGACAGCGCGCTGCGGTACCTGCAGCGGCAGTTCGCGAGCGTCGCGCATGAGGAGTCGCGCTGGAACGAGGAGCGCATGGAGCTGCAGCAGCGCGTGCGCGACCTGGAGAGGGAGCGCGGCGTCCAGGAGGAGGCCTACAAGGACGCGCTGCTGCGGGTCAAGATGCTCGAGTTCGCGCTTCGACAGGTGGGCAAGCCCTCCTGTCTTCAGCGATGAGAAGACGAGGCTGGACGCTGACGCCTCGGTCTGTTGTTTGTTTGGCAGGAACGCGGCCGGTATCTCGTGTCGCCGGCGCCAGTCAGCTCGGCCAGCTCGAGCAACCTGCCGCCTGCAAAGCCCAGGACGGAAAGCGCCGAGGTGTCTCGGAGCGTCACGGTCTCGCGGTCCATGGAGCGGTCCAAGTCGGCCCACTCGGCTCACTCGCCGTTGCCGTCCCCTGGCTCGAGCCCCAAGTCGATCCATATTTATCGAGCCGATAGCACCAACCTCATGAAGCCCGGCGCCGCAAAGACGGGCTCGACAAAGGGGATCGCCAAGGGGACGGAGATCAGCCGCCCACGCATCCCATCCAGATCCGCATCCGCTCACGAGGACACGAGCGACGCGGTCAAGCCGCCGCCCAAGCCTGCCGTCATCCCGATCGCGCCGAAAGGAGCGTACCGGCCGCACAAACTCAAGCTCAAGCTCTCCGGGCACATGGTACGTGGGCTGTTGCTTGCCGCTAACCGTCGGACAGCGTAAGGATGCTCATTTTCTTGTTTCGCGTGCTTCGAACAGGACGGCGTCCGATCGCTTGCCTTCCATCCGACAGAGCCGATCTTGGTGTCTGGAAGCGAGGACTGCACTGTCCGGCTGTGGAATTTGTCGAGCGTGGCAAACGGCCCGCCGTCGCAACGGTACTTGCCTGTTGAGATCACCGTGACTTCATTGGTGCACGCCCCTCACGCGCGACGCTGTGGCTTGGTTTGTCTTGAGCAGAGCGACAGAACTGGACGCGATGCTGACTGTCCGAACGCATTTTGACAGCGTCCTGGCCGTGGCGATGATCAGCTCGGAGAACTCACCAACCCCAGCGGCGGGGAGTGCCGGCTCGTTTGCATCTGCGGGCCGCGACGGATCGATCTGTTTGTCCAAGTTGCCAGCGATCGAGAGCGAGAAGAGCAGCGACCCTTTCACGTATGAAGACTATCAAGGGCTGAAGTCGCATACGATCAAGCGCGCGCACGAAGACGCCGTGTGGCACCTCCACGCGCACCCTTTGTCCAACGTGCTGTTTTCGTCTGGCGCGGACGGCGTCGTTCGGACGTGGGCCGTATCATCAGGTATGCGATCGTTGTTGGTGTGCAATCGTCTGCCAAGGACACGGGCTAATTCTGCATGGCGGTAATCTTTCGCAGAACTGTCGCTGAAGAGTGAGCTGCGCTGCTCGACCAAAGCCAGCCCCAAGGCATCGGGTAGGTCTCTCGCTGTATCCACGCTAGATGGCTGCGTGAGTCTTCTTCTAATCGACATGGGTGGTTCGTCTGGATACGCAGGCCACAACCTCCGAGGCTCCTTAATCCCTACGTCCGCGTACACCATGCTCACGGATGCGAAGACGTGTGTGGTCGGCTACACGAACGGAGCCTTGGCGCAGTTCGATTTCCACGGTGAACAGCTCATTCACGTCGTCAAGGCGATCGATGTGGACCTTACTGTCGGACGAGAGGGACAAGTCAATCAGGTACGGACGAGCCTCTACTGCACTGAGACTGTTGCGAGCGAAGCTGATGGACGCGGTGTCTTCTAGGTTGTCGTCCATCCCACGATGCCGATCGCCATCGCTGCTCACAACGACCGCAAGATTCGGATGTACGACATGCGGGCAGGTAAAGTGACCTTCAATGGCTTCACCGGCGTCAGCGCACAAGGCATGGGTTCTAATCCTCGACTCGTGCGTTGACTGGTTGTACAGGCGAATGCATCGGCTCGGTCACTGCCCACCAAGACTCGGTGGCGACGCTGTCGATCGACTCGTCGGGGTTATACCTTGCCTCCGGAGGTAACACTCATTGGAAGAACCATGAATGGCACAGTCTCGGTGACTTACTGTGGTGCGTGCCTGTGCAGGCCACGATGGCTCGCTCCGCGTGTGGTCCGTGGCGGAGCGTCACTGCGTCTTCGAGCAATCGGTACGTTCCGAATATCATGAGTGGCGGTTTGAGCTCGAGAGACCAAGGTCCCGATTGGTCTGCTTGATGGTCGCAGGTGCATCGACCGAAGATGGGGGAGGCCGTCCACTCGGTCGCATACCACCAGTCGCGCAACTTCATCGCCACGGGCGGTGCGGACGGCACGGTAAAGATATTCCAGTGAGAGCGTCGTAGATAGATGGGTTTGAAGATTGAGGGCGTGGTGTTGACGTGAAATGAGCACGACTGGCCGTTGATCCTGTACGCTCGTTCGGTTGTCATCGAACACCAAACACCAAACACCGTCATGCTCACATCAAGAAGCACAGAAACAGAAGCGCAGCAGAGGATCCGTTTACGACTCGGAACGGCGGCCTAGCCCCAGAGGAGGGGCAGCCAGCGCATTCCTCGCTGTATTTGGTTTAGGATGATGGCAGAGAGCTGATCGAAAAGACCGAGAGTCTCGAGAGCGACCATTTAGATCACGCCAATGCGGTTAGCGACGTCGAGGGCGTCGTGGTCCGGCGACAGACGGACGTACGCCTTCTTCTGGCCATCGGGCCTGCATGACACGAAACACAACAACAACAGGTCAGCGGTCTCGTTCACGACAAGTGGTCTCCATCTGGAGGATGCAACCCCCTCCACTCTCCACGATAGGAGCGCTCGCGTGCCTCGTCAACCAGTGACGAGACCGCGAGCAGGGAGGGGGAGGACGGGGGAGATCCCATCCGATACCGCACTTCCCTATCAGGACTACGGCTGATCGGCATTGAGGATCCCCATCCGTCCACGGGGGAAGAGAGAGCTCGACACGAAGTGGTGTACCTGATGAGGGTGTTGACCTTCTGGACCTTGATGTCGTACAGCTGCTGCACGGCGTCCTTGATCTGGCGCTTGTTGGCGATGAGGTCGACGAGGAACACGAGCGTGTTGTTGTCCTCGATCTTCTTCATGGCCGACTCGGTCGTGAGCGGCGCCTTGATGATGCGGTACTTGTCGAGCTTGTTGCGCGACGGCAGCGACTTGCGCGCGTAGCGGGGAGCGCGCGCGAGCTTGAGCGTCTTGGGCTTGTAGAAGTGCACCTTGGTGCGGACCTTGACGGCCTTGCCGTGCGCGCCCTTGAGCGTCTTCTTGCTCACCTTGGCAGCCGTCTTGCCGGCGGCGGTCTTCGGGGTGCTCGTAGCCTTGGCCATCTTTTCGTTCGCTCTTCTGCAGAATGAAAATGCCGCCCGCCTTCCCCATACAACGAGTCACATGAGCTGCTCGAAGAACGGGTGGTCGTCCGCACAGCCACCGCTTTTCACCCAATCAACGACATTTAATTTCGTTTCAGCCAATCATATGATATTGTAAACCTTTTTGAGGCAGTCAGTCTGAAGTAAGTTGACGAGATGATGCAACAAGCACATGTTCAGAACTTCGGAGCTGCTCGGGGGGTTATCAGTCGGAATTCCCCTAATAGATTGAGACCGACCGGGGGAGATCGATGGCTTCGTGGCGGCGCGCGCTCGTCATGGCGGCGCTTGCGGCGGCGGCCAGCGGCCCTGGAGACGCAGCCGGCGGTGAGGTGAAGCGCATCCTGCACTTCTCGGACGTGCACATGAACATCACGCGCGGGGAGAGCGGCGGCGAGCCGGACGTCGCGTACTATCTGGATGCGACGACGGCGCTGCTGCGCTCAGCGCTGGCATTCGCCAAGCAGAAGGTACCCGACCCGGACGTCTTCCTGTACACTGGAGACAGCGCCGCGCACTTCGCCAAGGACGGGAACTGGTCGGCGCGTGCCATGCGGACGACCGCCGGGGTCATTGAGGAGTTCTACCCGTCGACCCCTCGGCCGGGAAGGCTGCACGTCTCGAGCGTCGTAGGCAACGCCGACACCGGTGGGTGCTCTTCGATACTGTATAGATGGAAAATGGAGGCAGGCAGGCACTGACGACGTGTGGTGTACACAGCGCCGGGGTACTCGATGGCCATGACGGACCCCGAGTGGGAGGCGAACCCGTCGCTCACGCGGTTCGCAGACGTCTGGCCGAGCGACGAGCTGTCCGCCGCAGACCGAGAGGTGCTCTCGAGGAGAGGCTACCTTGCCTACGAGCTCGACGAGAAGCTCACCGTGCTCTCGCTGAATACGTTGCCGTACTCTGTAAGTACTGCTGCTGGTTCTCTTCATCACTGGCTGCCAACCTCTCACGAACCGAACTCTGCTCATGTCAATGGAGCAGCCGCGACTGTCCAAGTCTGCGTCAGAGACGTCCGACCCTTTCGGGCAGTTCCAGTGGCTGAACGAGACACTGCACGACCTTCGGCGCCAAGACAAAGTCGCGTACATCGTCGGCCACATCCCGCCGATCGTCGCCCCGCACACGGACCAGCCGGTTTGGCACCCGGAGTACATTGAAGCCTACATGGAGGTCTTGGCCGAGAACGCGCACATCGTCAAGGCGCAGCTCTTCGGACACATCCACAGCGTCGAGTTCCGCACGGGCTCCCTCACTCGAGGCCGTAGCGAGAAGCATTCGCTGCGAACCATGGACAGGGATGGCGAGCAGGAGTCATCGGTAGAGTTGCCGCCTGTGTTCACGGGCGCTGCGATCTCCCCCCTGTTCGGCAACAACCCGGGGTTCATCTCCTGGGAGGTGGACCCATCGACCTATGATCTACTCGACTACGTCGTGTACGGCACCAACGTGTCCGCGTCGGCCGACGATCTCGAGTGGAAGGCGCTCTACCGAGCATCCGAGTGCGTGTGCGGTTGCATGCTAAGGTTACCAAGTCGTGGACTGACCATGTGCGAATCGTTCACTTGCAGGGCATACGGGGTCAAGTCACTGACCGCCGCCGAGCTCAAAGGATTTGGAGACAGGGCGAGAGCGGCTCCGAGTCTGCTGGAGCGGTACTACTTCTTCACGAGAGCGCTCTCTTACCGACAACCGCCATGCGCAGACGCGGTCTGCCACTCGCGGTGGCAGTGCTCGATTCAGTGGCTGGCTCGATCTGACGAGCACCTCGCGTGCATGGCGCGAGAGCAGTCCACGGCGTCCGCGGCAGCTCAGCCAGCGTCCGAGTCCACGTTGCCGTGGCGACGGTCGTACGCCAAGGTCGTCGACAAGGTCGTCGACATGAGCGATCTCGCCGAGTGTGTTGCGGCCGTGTGGGTGCTTGGCCTTCTGCTCCTGCTCCGCATCATCCTGAGGAGGAGAGGGAAGCGCGTGACGGCCGACTTGTCCAGCGACGCATGCCCCATGTAGCCGCCGGGAAGGGGACCAGACCCTGTTTCGATCCGGTAATGGCCTCGGTATCATTTGCCACACTGCTCTGCGATCCACCCACCCAAGAGATTCCTATTTACACAGTGCAATGTCAATCGTTGCCTTCATTCTGAACAAGTTGAGACTCTCCCGTTGACCCACTATCAGACACGGAAGCGCCTTCACGCAACGTTGGCGTGCCAGGCTCGAGCATCCAACGATCCGCCCGTGCAACGTTGGCGTGAGTTCGAATCTCGGTGCGATGTGAATGATCGGCTCGACCCCGTCTCTTGGTTCGATACACGAATCTCGCATTCGGAGCACGTGAGAGCCATTCGACCCTCAGATGACTGCTTCTCGCCCCAAGTGGACACTCCGCGCCGACGATCGCACATGACTGTGAGCGCAGTCGCTGGCTCCGAGCGGCCGGAGATGCAACGGACTGGTTTGCGCTGCATGTTCACGTGATGGGCGATGGATCGAGAGAGACACATCAACGTGGTGGTGAATGAAGCAACGAGATTCGAGGCGATGCGTTCTGCACCGAGCTGATAGATGCGTCAAGCGATGCTTGCTCCAGAAAATAGCCACCGCAACGTGCTCCGAGGCATCGTCTCGGCTGTATTCAAGGCCTGCGTGGCATGATTCCGAGCACCTTCCGCGCTCCACCGTGCATCCGACCGATCCCGACTGCTAAAAATGCCGGTCCACGTCGCCTATCGATGCGAAGTGGTGATGCGTGGTCGGCACAAATAGAAACAGTGACCGACTGGGACATCACGCAGTCGCAATCCGCGTTGAAGCCTCCTCATACATGCAAAGCCCAGGCTGAGGACTGAGCGGCATCAGCAGAGCATCCACGCTGCTTTCGGGTCTGACTCTCGTGATCTGCCTGCGCATTCACCCTCTGTGACCCTCGGTTGCATCTTGTTCCCAGCCAGTTCGATCCCAGCCACCACTCTGTAATTCACTTCCAAGTGAGCACCACTTCAATCTCCATCCCTGCAATGGCTCGCGCCTCCCTCTTCCGTCCGTGGCTGGTGGTGGCGGCGCTTGCACTTGCGTCGGTCGCTCGTGCTCACTCTTCGCCGGCCCAGCAGGCGGTGCAGGCTACACTGAAACCCAAGCACATCGTCCACTTCTCCGACGTGCACCTCAACCTTTCCGCGTCGCTGGATGCGACCGAGTCGGAGCAGATCGCGATTGAATACGGCGACGACGCACCGATCTCGCTGCTTACCTCTGCGCTCACATACGCCAAGCAAGTTCTGCCGTCGCCCGAGTTGTTCCTGTACACTGGCGACCATGCTGTTCATGGCGAGCTCGAGGACGAGTACCTGGCCGAGGTCGTGGAGACGAACGTCGAGACACTCGAGAAGTTTTACCCAGCCAAGGATGGCAAGATGCTCGAGACAACTGCGATCATGGGCAACGCTGACACCTGTACGACTCACAGTTCTGGTATTGGTATGGTGCGAACAGAGTCTAACGTGAATCTTCTTACGATTTTGGCGACTTGCAGCGCCAGACTACACGATGGATGTGACGGACGGCAAGCAGATCAACCCGGCACTGTCGCTGATCGCCGACGCGTGGAGTGACTCGCTGTCCAAGTCCGACTTAGAGACGTTCAAGCGCAGGGGCTACCTCCAGTACAACCTCGATGACAAGCTCGTCGTGCTCACGCTCAACACGGTCCCGTACTCGGTACGTCTGCGCTGCTTTGATCAATGACCAGACGAAGGCAGCTGGCTAAAGATATGTGCTGCTATTGCAATACAGCCTAGCCACTCCCCTGACACAACAGACAAACCCGACCCGTTCGGCCAGTTCGAGTGGCTGCAGGCGACCCTGACGACGCTCAAGAAGAAGAGCAAATACGCGTACATCGTGGGCCACATCCCGCCCATGATCGACTCGTACAGCGGCGCGCAGATGTGGGAGGCGTCGTACATCTCGACGTACAAGCAGATCGTGGGCAAGTACGCGTCCGTCGTCAAGGCGCAACTCTTCGGACATGTGCACAGCATCGAGTTCCGCGTGCCGCTGAACGAGGAGCAGGACAGCGCCGCCGGCTTCGAGCTCGTCCCGCTTTTCACGACGGCGGCTATCTCGCCCATTTATGACAACAACCCGGCCTTCATGACGTGGGACTACCACCCGAAGACGTACGAGCTACTCGACTACGCCGTCTACGGCACCAACGTCTCGGACGGGAGCGCGAACGACCTCTCGTGGAAGCTACTGTTCAAGGCCAGCCAGTAAGTTCTTCTTTGTCATGGCGCCGTCAGTAGCCAGCGTCGTGTCTAACCTGTGCGTTGCCGTGGACGTTAGGGCGTACGGCGTCAAGTCGCTCACAACGTCTGAGCTGAACGGCTTCCTCACGCGTGCGGCCGCGAATGCTACGCTGCTCCAGCAGTACTTCTTCAACTCCAAGGCGCTGTCGTACCTGCAGTCGTCCTGCCTGAGCACCACGTGCCAGGCCAAGTGGATGTGCACGCTCAAGTGGTGGACGACGTCGGCGGACTACGCGGCCTGCGTGGCCACCGCCGAGGCCTCCAACACCACTACGGTGATCAGCATGGCTGCTCCTCCCTCAACATCGACGTCGACGTTGTCGACAACCGCTTCATCCCCGGCTGGTGCGTCCTTCGCAACCATCTCGACGGTGATCGGTGCGGTCGGCGTGGCCGCCGTTGCCGTGCTGGTCGTCGTGCGCCGCTACCGGAAGACCAAGCGCGCCGCCGCCGCCCTTGCGTCCCAGGACTGCATCGAGTCGCCCGCGAGCTTCGAGACGATCGCGTAGGGCCTCGGGCTGTCATCGTCGAAGCGATAACAACAGCAGCAACGCATTGAAGCTGCTTGGAACTGTAGCCATGTTTCCTAACCTGCCTTATACAGCTTACGAAAACGAAAGATGCATTTACATTCGCGCAACCTCACAAACGTACCCCATGCACGAGTGGTCCACTCGACCCTGCCTGACAATTGACGCCGACCATGGTGGACGAGCTCTCGTGGAAGGTGTCGGCGGCGTTCGCGCTGGGGGCGGCGGCGCACTACGCGGTCTCGAGCTGGCTGCAGCTGCCGGCCGAGGCCAAGAGCGGCGTCTCGAACTCCTCCGCCGGCGACAAGCGCGCGGAGGACGCCGCGCAGGCGGCCGAGGGCTCGTCGTCGGACGAGAGCGACGACGGCGAGTGGGAAGGCGAGGACGAGGCGCGCTGGGAGCCGCACAAGATGGTGCTGTGCGTGCGCACGGACCTCAAGATGGGCAAAGGTGCGTCGTCTGGGCTTGGAGAGGCCGTAAGCACGCTGGATCACTGACGAGGCGTGAACACGCGGCGCGGGAGCAGGCAAGATCGCGGCGCAGTGCTGCCACGCCACGCTCGGCGCGTACAAGCGCGCGGCGCGCCGGACGCCGAACGCCGTGCGCGCGTGGGAGATGCTCGGCCAGGCCAAGGTCTGCCTCAAGGTCGACTCGGAGGAGGAGATGATGGCGCTGGCCGAGAAGGCGGCCGAGAAGGGGCTCGTCCACTACGTCGTGGTCGACGCGGGCCGCACGCAGATCGCGCCGGACTCCAAGACGGTGCTTGGCATCGGCCCGGCGACGCTGCCCGCCATCAACGAGGTCACGGGCCACCTCAAGCTCATGTAGAACAGCGGCACGAACAGGTTTACAGACAGCAATACACGGGCACTGGGCGTGTTGCAGGGCTCCAGTCTCCGCTCCGTGCCGGGTTGATGTGATGCGTCGGCGGCAAGTCTCCGTTCTATTACCGAGAGCTCGCTGCTCTACCCGCGCCGCTTGCTACGAGCAGCAGCGCCAAGGGCGGGCAGCACGGATACCCACCGCGAAAGCCTCGCGCGTCGCGTGGGGGACGCTACGTCAAGGGCAACCCCACGCACTCACTCCTTCTTCTCTTCCAGCACCTCGCAGACAAAGTTGTGGTTCGTGTACACGCAAATGTCGGCCGCGATCTGCATGGCGCGGCGGCCGATCTCCTCGGCGTCCAGGTCGGGCTGGTCGATCAGTGCGCGCGCCGCCGCTGAGAACGAGCCAACACACGGACGAGAGGAGTTAGGGACTTCCTGCCATGAGGACGCAAGCATCACGCTATGCATAACCTTACCAAGAGCGAAGGTACCGCCCGAGCCGATGCCTGCACAAAACACGCCACCATTCTCTCCGTCAGTGCCTACGCCACGAGCGATCCTCAACGAAGATGCCGTACCGATGATGCCGTCGTGCGGCTCGACGACGTCGCCGTTGCCCGTGAGCGTGTACGACTGCTTGCTGTCCGACACGATGAGGATCGCCTCGAGGTTGCGCAGGTACTTCTCTGTCCGCCAGGCCTTGGCCAGCTCGACGCACGCGCGCGTGAGCTGCCCCGGGTACTCCTCGAGCTTGTTCTCGAGCCGCTCCATGAGCGTGTACGCGTCGGCCGTGGAGCCCGCGAAGCCCGCGACGATGTTCTCGTTGATGCGGCGCACCTTCTTGGCGTTGGGCTTGACGACCGTGCTGCCGAGCGACACCTGTCCGTCCCCGATCACACACTGGCAAGGAGGGGAGGCAGGTTACGGCGTTAGCGCCAGGTTACATCCCACATCAACCCACCCACTCGCCCACGCACCACTTTCCCGTTCTTGCGCACGCACAAAATGGTCGTCCCGTGCATCTACAGCGTCCACACGCGCGTCAGTCGAGTGCCAAGGACGACGAGAGACGTCCAAGCCGCGGCGGCGCGTCGTACGGTCGGCGCGGCCGAGAAGAAGCGCGACAGGGGAGTGGCAGAGACGGATGAGGCCGCCGACGCGCGCGCGACCGAGAGCGACGGCGCGGCGCGGAGCAGCGAGCGCGCGAACATGGCGGGCGGGGAGGAGACCGGGGCTCGAGGTGGCGGATCGGGCTTTGACGACGGGGAAATGATGGGGTGCGGCGGAAACACCCAACATAGCGTATTTGAATCTATTGAAGTGATTTTCCTGAATGAAGGTCTTAAGATAGTGTGGTGTACACTTTTTGTGAAGGTGACGGCGGTCGCATTGGGGAATCACGAGACCGACGCGGACAAGGAGGCCGGCATGAGCTCGACGGGCGCTGGCGTCGGCGCGGCGGCCGCGCCGAGCTTCCAGCCGACGCTCAAAGGTGAGTGGCGTTTTGAGCAGACTCGCGGCTTCCTGCTGGTCCCGTTCGTGGCTCTGCGGGTCTCGGAGGCGCCCGACTGACTGAGATACGTGCCGGCTAGTCATGCGGCTGTACAAGCCGCGGTTGTATACGCAGGGAGCCACCGCGGGCTCGCTGCTGCCCACGACGCTGTCCGCGGCGACTGCCACGCAGCACGAGTTCGGCATGTCCAGCGCGCTCATCCTGCCCGACAGCTTCGGGTGCGCTGCGTCCTGTGATGCTCAAGCAAGCGAACGTGGAGGATGTCGGATCGATCGCTCTGACGCAGTGTTGCTTCCCCGTGCACGCCCCAAGCGAGATCTTCCTCGGCAACACGTTTAGCAGCTACATCAGCGTCATCAATCAGTACACGTGCGACCTGCGAGACGTCGGCCTGACGGTGCGGCGCCTCGTCGTCGTCGTCGTCGTCGTCGTCCCCCTCCTCCTGGTCTCTCATCACTTCTCCTTGCTGTCCAGGCCAACATCCAGTGCGCCAACGAGCGCGTCGAGCTGCAGGACAACCGCTACGCGCGCACGGGCAAGACGCCACCGCCCAACCCGACGCGGGTGCTGCCGGCGGGCGAGAGCCTCGACATGGTCGTTGACTACCCGCTCAACCAAGTCGGCAACCACGTGTACGTGCGGGTGATTCGCTCGCGTGCAGCTCCCTCTCCAGCTGTGCTGACCGCTCCTCGTTCAGGCTACGCGTCGGCGTCACATACCAGGATCCGACGACGGGGGAGGTCAAGTCGCTGCGCAAGTTCTACCGCTTCGGCGTGCAAAACCCGCTCGTGATCGCCTTCAAGCAGTCGCGCTGGCAGGACGAGTCACTCGTGGAGGCGCAGATCCGCAACGTGTCCAAGCTGCCGCTCTTTATCGACAGCATCAAGTTCCTCGCCGGGTCGCCGTTCGTCGCGGAGGACGTGTCCGTGGGGCCAGCAACTCCCAGCGCCGATGTGTCGCCCTCCGCTGGCCAAGCACAGCAGGAGCAGGAGATCGCGTCTGCGGTGCGCAGTCTCCTCGCGAAGGCAACACAGACGCTCGTCAACCCCCAGGAGGAACTCCAGAGAGTATTCCGGTTGGCATACGATCCCATCGCGGACCCAGCAGCCGTCGGCGCGCAGGTACGGCAGTGTATTGTGTTGGGCCGCACTACACACAGAGGGTGACTCATCAGAGTGCTGTTACTGACCAAACAGGGCTCGCAGAACCTTGGGCGGCTGCACGTCGGCTGGAAGACTTCGGTCGGCGAGGCTGGATCGGTTCAAAGCCAGCCGGTCGTGCGCAAACTGGACCCGACTCGCGAAATCGTCGTCGCGGTCGAGGAGGTGCCCAAGCACGTGGTAGTGGGCACGCCATTCACCACCGCTATCCGCGTGACCAACAACTCGCCACGCCCGCAGCAGCTGCAGCTACAATTCCGGAAGCCCGACACAAGCCGCGAGGGCGGCATTTACTGCGCGTCGGTGTCACACCAGGTAAGCCCATGCACGGAGTGTGCTTTCAATACACAGGCTAACGAGATTGTGGGTGGTCATGCTGTTAGAACCTGGAACCGCTGGCCGCCAAGAGCTCGGTGGTCGTGCATGTGACCTTCCTGCCGGCAGCAACTGGGCTGCAGGCGATCCGCGGCGCCGTCTGCGTGGACACGCGCTCGGGCTTCGAGTTCCCGCAAGACGAGGTGCTCGCGCACGTTTTGGTGCACGCGCCGTCTCCGACCAACGCGGAGGCGCATCCATAAGTTCATGCGCAGTTTGAGGCGTGAGTTTGGCTTGGTTGGCGCTGACGAACACGATGACGGCAAGGGTGAAGAAGGCAAGCTCGAATCGTTTGTGAATAGATTGGTGTGGAGGGTCCGACGCTCGCTATTGCAGGCAGCAGCTGATGCTCTTTTTCCGCTCGGGGAACGCGCCGAGGCACATGAACTCGACCTCTCCGGCGAGGAAGATGTCGCCCGGGTGGATCTCGACCGGGTTGTTCTCCTCGAGACGCACGAAGGTGCCCCACTCGCTGAAGTCGTCGTACAGCCAGTAGCGACCGTCGTGGTGCTCGATCACGGCGTGCGAGTTGGACACGTAGCGGTCGTTGAGCTCGATGTCGGCCCCGCTCTTGAGCGCGCCGAGGGTCGCCACGTTCCGCACCACATGAACGTCGCCGCGATTGCCTCCCGACAGCACGTACAGCACGAGCGCGGTCGGCAGCTCCGGGTCCTCCTGCGTCTCGATTAGTGTCTTCTCCAGCATGTTCTTGTTGCGCTTCTTGCGCCGCCACTTGCGCGACGGACCGTCGTCGTCCGTGTCGCCGTGTGCGCGTCCGTCCTCCGCGCCGTCCTCGTCCTCGGCCGAGGCAGAGTTGAGCCCCTTGGTGATGATCTGCGAGCTCTGGAGACGCTGATGCTGGGCTGCGAACGAACTCCGGCGGTTCGTCGGCTTGCGCAGCAGCAGCGGCTTGACGCGGTTCTGCTGCTCGTCACCACCGTCGTCTTGGTCCCCAAGCTCTGCGTCGACAGGGCTTGCCTCGCCACCAGCATTGTCGACAGCGGTGGCCAAGTGCGCGACGTGGACGGCGTCGAGGAAGAAGCACTCGACGCGGGAACGAGCCTCAAGGCTAACGACATTCGAGTTGACGACGCCGGCCGTCGACGGCAGCAGCGTCAGTGGGTCTGCGTGTCGCCACCACTCCTCTTGCATCCCGTCACCCGCGTCGGTCTCTTTTCCTTCTCCCTCGCCGCCTTCGTCATGGCCAATTGCCGAGTTGGCATCCATTCCAATAACGTCGTCCGTGGTGTTTTTCATATCCAGACCCAGCGCCTCGTCCTCGTCCTCGTCGTTGATGGCGCTGGCACGCGACAGCTCACGACTGTCGGTGGCGAAGTCTCCGTCCGTGTCAATCACCGCCGCGAACGACGTGACCAAAGCCTTCAAACTGTGCCGTCGTGACACCTTGCGCTTGTGAGGCTTGGGCTTCTGCTCCATCGGGCGAGTCAGCAGCGCCTTACCGTGCACGAGCAGCAGCAACCCCTCTCGCTGCTGCTGCTCGGAAGGTGGCGAGGAAGGAGAAGAGGATGGCGCGGGGGACGCTGGCGCGAAGAGCCGGCCGTCGTCGATGAGCAGCTCGCCCGCTGCGAACTCGAGACGCTCGGCGCGAGCAACCAACATGCGCATGTCGTTGTACGATAGCGACGAGAGCCACGGGACGTGAAGACGGAGGCAGTGTAGGATCTCGCGCTCTGTCTCGAGCGCCAAGTGCGGGCGGATGATGTCCATGTACATGCCGAGGTACCCGGCGAGGTCTTCGCGGTCGAACACGAGCAGCACGCAGCCACTGTCGCCCGACACGCGCGCGCTCTCGGCGTACTCCATCCCTGGGCCGTGAAGACAGATCTCGCCGAAGAAGCTGCCGACCGGAACAAGCTCCGTCACAACGTCGCTGTTGGTCTTTGTGGACTCCTGGTCGTCGTCGGGCACGGGAGCAGCGGCGTCCGAGACCAAACTCATGCTCTCCAGCCTCATCTTCATCCTCCGGGGTGTCTGCTCGTGCTCGCCGTCGTCGGAGAGAGCCGTGATGTGTGCGCTACCGCTGTCAACAACTGACATGAGCTCGACGTCTCCAGACATGACGATGAAGAGGAACGTCGCGGGGTCTCCTTCGTCGTAGATGACATCCCCTGGGTCCATCATGAGCCGCCGGCCGCGCCGCGCGATGTTCTGCACCATTTTCTTGTCGAACGCGATCTGCTGCAGCCACGGGACGTTGGTGAGTAGTGCGGTGTTCTCAAACAACTCGTCATTCGCCTGCACGTTGCGCGTCGAGTTCTTGCCGCTTCTGTCCGTGTCACCGCCGCCACCACCGCCGACCTCGTTCTTGACGAGCACGACCTCGAGCTCGCTGTTGCCGCACTTGAAGACACAGCCCTCGGCCAGCATGAGTGCCTTGCTGGAATATCGCACGAGGTCGGGCGTGCACTCCGTCGCGTGCGGCATGCAGTCGCGTCCGAGGAGGAAATACGTGCCCTGGTTGATGCCCGCGGCCTTGGGCGTCATCATGCACGCGCCGTGGTCGAGCTGGACCGAGAACTGCTCGACCGCCAGCGCCGTCGTGAACAACTGACCGTTGCAGTCACGGCCCTTCCCGAAGACGAAGCTCTCTTGCATTTGGTTGCGGAAGCCGACCGTCACGTACTTGCTTGGTGCGCGCGACTTACGTTTAGACACGCGCAGCAGGCGGCAGCGGATTGCCACCTCCTTCATGTCACGGTCTCGCCCGCGGAACGCCTTGCTCATGGTCGTCACATGCAGCTCGCACTTGCCGAGCAGCAGCGTGTCGCCTCGAGCGATGCGCGTGGGCGTGGACAGCACCACGCGGGTCTTGCGAAGAGGGTTTTCGTCAAACGACAGGTCCTGCAGCATGAAGAAGAAGCCGTCGAACACGATGCGCGCGTGCACCGGGTGAATGTCCTCGGCCGGTAGATGCACGTCACATACAGTGGACGACCCTAGCAGGACCACATCCTTGATCGTCGACGCACTTTTGGTGCTGTTCGAACCCAAATCATTCCTGCAAAGACGCACGCGTCGAGGCTCGTTTGATGCCGTGGCCTCGGACGTGTCAGTGACCGTCAACATGAGCGCCACGGGTCGGTGGCGAGGGTACGCAGGCTGTTTGGGCTTGGAGCGCGTGCGTTGGTAGCGAGTTCCGCGAACGACTGACCCGTCCGACGCGCTTGGAGGGTCATCCGAGAACCTCACTCGACGTCGAGGTGAGTCCGATGATGCAGGCAGCATTGCAGCGGACATGCTGGAGTCTTGCTTGTCGGTGGCAGCGTCTTCGTTCGAGGCGTTCTCAACATCGCCATTGGCTTCCAGCAACGGACCGAGTGTGGATGTTGAGCACGATCCCATTCGCGATGAGAGGTGGCGCTCGCTAGTGGATTTGACTCGAAGAGACGAGGAGGAGCGAGCCTCCACAGCGTTGATCTCGCCTTGATGCGCCGTGTCGTCGAGAGTGCAGCCACCACTGAGTCGGCGATTGGGCATCGTGTCCTCCGGCGGGGCAAGCTCCGTCACAAGCTCCTCGACCGTGACTTTCGTCGTGAGACCGATGAAGAAGCTGTCGCCGCGCCGCAGACGGAAGCCGTCGCGCTGCGGGTAGTGTCGGTGGATGGTCGAAAGGCATAGGAAGGTGCCGCCGGTGCTATGGTGGTCGCGGACGAGGTAGTCGTCACCGTCGACCGAGATCTCGGCGTGCACCGGGTCCATGGACGGGTCCTTGGTCGCCACGAGGATGTGCTCGCCCCCTTCTCGGCCGATCAGCCCCGGGCTGAGGAACCACGAGCGCTTGGGGCGTGTGCCAACCCGTGGGAGCGTCAGACACAGCTCTTCCTTGGCGCGCAGCCGCCTCTTGGACGGCTTTCGCTTCCTCTTGGGGGCCGTCACACCGGCTGCCGGTCCGTTGGCCGGCACGTCCATAACGGCACCGTTCGAGCCCACCGGGATCTGCTTCGTGGTGCTTCCGAAGATCATGCTGCGCAGGTCGAGGAAGTCATTGTTGGGCTTGGAGATGAAGATAATGTCACGCGCGTTCGGGTCGTCGCCAGGGTCGCCTTCGCTCGCGTTGCCAGCCTCCGTCGTGTCGGTTGCATGGTCGTCGAAGAAGACCGAGGCGGCGGGCGCGACGGCCCGAGAGCGGTTCCAGAAACGAGCGGGTTGGGACCCTGTCGTGCGAATGTACACGCTCGGCCCCGCGTCCGTCGACAGCATGGACGAGTCTCGCGGCGATGGGAACGAGTCCAACCGCGACGAACTGTTCATCGTCACCGATGGGACAAGTCGCGCTGCGTCTGAGTGTCGTCAGAGCCTTGGGGCCGCTACCAAGCACCAGCAATCAACAAGCAAGCAAGACGAGGTCGATGGGAAGGGAGCCAAGCCGCAACAACCTGCTTGGCCGAGGTCGAGCACGCAGTGTTGCACGTTGCATGTGTGAGCGCGGCAGCAACAGGGAGCGAAGAAGGCGACTATAAATAGAGAGGTCCGTGATGTGCTCTCGTTCAGTGAGGTCAAACATCGAGCCAAGGAGAGTGAACCGCGCATAAGGCGCGATGCTATTCCTGCCTCCAGGCCATCGGAGGTGTTGCCAAGCTGTTCGTTTGCTTTGGGAAAGCAGCTATCCAAAGCTCGGAGACTATTTATACGGCACTCCGTTGCGACTCCGTGAACAACCAGTCAAGCGACGCTTTTGAATGAAGCAACGGGCACAGGTCATCCGCCATCACATTGACGAAGAGAGAACATCCCACCGCAGGCGTGTCATGACGAAGGCAGTCCAGTTTGACCCCCGGAGCAGCTTGCACTTGCTCAGCCTGTTGTAGAACCTCACGTAGACGCACCACATCATCGTGCGCGTGTGCCACGTCTGTTGTTGCGGGCGTGGCCACCAAC
>JAADYH010001000.1:0-11836 GCA_023338125.1 Phytopythium aichiense
CAGCAACAAGATCACGCTCACGATCGCCAGCGGCGCCTCCGACCCGGCCGAGACCTTCCTGCACGCGTCCGTCGTGTTCGACGCGCTCGAGCTCGTTTAGAGATGAACGAGGCACACGGCGGTAGTGAAGATGCTCGTTGGACGTGTATTGAATGGGTTGTGTGGTTGAGGAATGACAGATCGATCTGGGCTCACTCCGATCGCAACGAGCTGCGTTGTTGGCACTGACGGCAATAGATATATCGGTACAAGCTGGAAGAGGTGCGTCGGCCGCCTCACTCGCGTCCATGAGCGCTCTAGAGGCTGCTGTAGCGGTGCTGCTCCACCGGCAGCAAGTCCGCGAGCGGGTGCTCGACATACTCGCGCACGAGCGGCGACAGCAGGTCGATTTGCTCGTCCTCGACGAACATGGCGTCGTGGCCGTACTTGGAGCTGAGCTCGACAAAGTTCGCGCGCCGGCCATACGACTGGAGGATCTCGACCAGGTTGCGCTGCTCTTGGACGGGCACGAGCAAGTCCTGCTTGATGCCGACGATGAGCGACGGGCAGGTGATGCGCTTTGTGCCCGTGGCCAGGTTCGTATACCCGCGGCCAAGGTTCATCAGGTCCATCGCCTTGGAGAGCAGCAGGTAGCAGTTGGCGTCGAAGGAGCGCGCAAACTTGGTCGCCTAGAGGTGACGATCATCAGTTCATCACTCCGACTCGAGACAGTGAGCACATCAACGCACCTCATAGGTCATGTAGTTCTCGATGTCGAAGGTGGCGGCGTTGAAGCTGGCCGCGCCGGTCGGGTTCCAGTCGAAGCTCTCGTCCAGCGCCTCGCGGGATCGGTAGCACGTCATGCCGAGCTCGCGCGCGATCTTCATGCCGTTCAGCACGGCACCCGGCGCGTAGTTGCCGTCCTTGTAGGCCGGGTCCGACAGGATGGCGTGGCGCTGTACCCGGCGGTACGCAACCGTGCCCGGCGTCGTCTGGTGCGTGCACGTGATGCCCACCAGGCGTTCCAGGCGCGAGGGGAACTGCGCCGCAAACTCGAGGGCCTAGGCGACGTCCCAACACGGTTAGTGGCCGCCTTTGTAAAGTACGAGCTAGACTAGACGCTTCACACCTGCATGCCGCCCATGCTGCCGCCCACGACGGCGTGGACCCGGTCGACGCCGGCGTCGTCCAGGACCTTGGCGTGGCACGCGGCCATGTCGGCGATCGTGACCTGCGGGAAGCTGGCGCGGAACGGATCGCCCGTGCGCGGGTCGATGGACAGCGGCGACGTGCCGCTGAACGGACTGCCGAGCGCCGACGGGCAGATGACGCGGAAGTAGGACGTGTTGATGGCCTTGCCCGGGCCGATCATGTGCTCCCACCAGCCGGGCCGCGGGTCGTCGCGGTTGGACGCCGCGTGGCTCGAGTGCGCGAACGGGGGCAGCACGAGCACCGTGCGGTCGCCCGGCAGCGACGGGTCGCCCCACTGCTCCCAGTCGATGCGGAGCTCGGGCAGCGACCCGCCGCACACGAGCGGGAACTCCTCCTGGATCACCGACCGGTACTTGTTGCGCGTGAGCGTCGGGTCGCCGCCGCCGCCGCCGCCATGACGCTGAGGAGTCAGCAGGAACGTCCGCGACTGCATGGCGTACACAGAGTGCGCCAGCGCCGGCAGCGCCTGCGCGGCGATCGCGCGCGCCACGAGGTGTCTGAGAGGTCAGAGGCGGTCGTCAGCGGGTGTTGGACGCGTGGAGCGCGAGTCCGCGGCCGGACGTACCGCTGCAGAGGCGCGAGGAGCATGCCGGGGGTCGCCTTGGGAGAGACTGGTGTCGTTTGAAAGTGGTGCCACGCGCGCTTCGAGTTGCGTTGTGGGCGTGCGTGGGACGCGGAGATCGCCGCCACAAGAACACGCCCGCCCGCTTCGGTTCCGACTGCAAGCGGCTGGCGGCTTCTATATGGGGACCCGCATGCTGTCGCCGTCGCATGTTGGTCAGGCGCCGAGGTGGCGCAAAGTCGCGCGCAAGGTCAGGTTGCCGTGGAAGGCGACGGATCATAACGCCCGACACGACGCCAAAAACAGTTCGTTGAACGGTGAATGCGCGTCGATGCGCGCTGCGTCGACAGCTGCGCTTTCGGAGCTTGGCACACTCATCCTGGAACAAGACTCATGGAAGTACCGTGTCAGTCAGAATAGAGTTCACCCCGACCGAAAACAGACATGGCACAGAATCTGACAGATAAACGCTCTAATCCGAACTTAGTCGACCACATTCAGTGCTCGGCGACGCGTTGAAGCTGCAAGAGACCCGCGACAGCCTTCTTCTCGCTGTTTCTCCGGCAGCGCAAGCAGGATCAACTGATAACCACCGACACACGGACGACCAGCCAGCCTTCCGCCCGCCGCACATCGGATATGGTGCACGCCGTCTTCGTCGCCGTGTACTGCGTGCTCGTGCTCGTCGTGCTGCTCGTCGCGCTCTTCGGCTTCCGCGCGTGGCAGCAGTACCGCCGCACGATGCGTGAGGTGCTGCAGCGCCGCCACGACCGCGACCTGGAGCGCGGGGCCGTCCCCAACCACACGGACGACTACTGGATCGGTCCGCCGCCGCCGCGACTCGCTGGCGCGTTCCCGGAGGCACGGCCAGTGGCACTCTCGCCGACCCCCAACAAGCCCGTGACGCCGCTGCTGCCGCCGCAAGCGAGACCCTTCCGCGGGACGGCAATACCCGCGACAACGGAGCTGTAGGTATAGTGCGCCAAGGCTGAATGTGGATAAATGGATGTGAATGCCCACGAGCTGGAAATGGCAGACACATGCTTGCTGCTGGCGGTCGCAGCCAGCCAGAGAAAGAAATACGTCGGCGACTTGTGACAGCAACTTTTCGGTGGGGGTAATGTGTATACTTTGCCATATCATTGTATAGCATCCGCTTCAGTATACGCCAAGTGGCCGTTTTTCGGATGCCCCCTCAAATTTGTTGGGGGCCAAAAAGTCGCCGCGTCGCCCTTTCCCGATACTGAGGCTCAGTATCGGACGCCCGCCCGAGTGGATCGAGATCGCGATCGAGATCGAGAAGGAGACCTGAGTGACGGACCGACGGAGCGCGCGCTGCAGCCGCCAGGGGAGCGAGCGCCATGGACAAGTTCGCGCTGGACAAGCTCAAGAATGCGGTCGACGAGGCGTGCGTGGCGTCGTGATTGTGCGGGGGGAGGGAGAGTGATCGGGGGAGGCTGACGACGTGGCATGGCGATGGCCGACGTGGTGTGCGAGCAGCAAGAACGCCGTCAAGGCCAAGATGGGCACGGACATTGAGCGCAAGATGGAGGAGGCGCTGTCCAACAAAAACTGGGGCGCCTCCAGCACGCTGCTCAACGAGATCGCGCAGCTCACCTACGACTAGTGCGTTCGTTGCCTTGTCTGATTGTGTGGCGTGGCGCGAACTAACGCTAATGCTGGTGGTGGCGGTGAATCTCGCGGCGCAGCGAGTCCTACCAAGTGATCACGCGCAAGATCTGGGAGGCGACTGACTCGCACGCGCGCCAGTGGCGGACGGTGTTCAAGGTGCGCGCCTGGACGGAGCCGCCGCTCTGGGAGTACAGGCAGAGTGACTCACGGACAACTTGGTGGCATCACAGGCGCTGACGCTGCTGGACCACCTCGTCAAGAACGGCACGGAGCGCGTGGTCGAGAATGCGCGCGATCACATGTTCAAGCTGCGCCAGCTTTCGGACTTTTCGTACCACGACGGGTCGGCTGACAAGGGCGCCGGAGGTGCGTCGGGCGATGATAAAAGTATAGTTGCTGCATGGCCCAGCGGAGCGTCGCCTGATGTTTGCTCTGTCGTCGGCAGTCCGAGAGAAGGCGAAGCAGATCGTTGACATGCTAAACGATAACGACATCATCCGCGAGGAACGGGAGAAGGCGCGGCGCCTGCGTGACAAGTACGTCGGCATTGGAAGCGGCGTGGGCGGCGGCTTCGGCGGCAGCGGATACAGCGGGAGCAGTGCGTACAGTGTCGGTGGCGGCGGCGGCGGCGGCGGCGGCGGGGCCGGCGGCTACAGCGGAGGCGGTGGCTACTCTGGTGGCGGCGGTAGCAGCTATTCTGGTGGCGGTGGCGGTGGCTACAGTGGCGGTGGCGGCTACAGTGGCGGCGGTGGCAGCAACAGCTACAGTGGTGGCGGTGGCGGTGGCGGTGCTTCGGAAAGCCGAGGCTATTCGAGCCGATACGCCGATGAACAAGACGACTACAGCAGCGGTCGAAGCTCCCGCCGCGACAAGAGCCGAGGTATGTGCTGCAATAGCGCGGCTGGTAAGTCAATGCTGACAGCGTGTATTATGGGATACGATCGTCGGCAACAGATGAGCCGAGCGACGAGTCGGCGTCAGAAGACGATGTGAGTTTGCGGGTCGGTCACTCTTCTCTTGTGTCTGGGCGTGTTTACTCACTGAAGCTTGCTTCCAGAGCCGATCGAAGCGCCGTACTGCTTCTTCCAAGCGGAAGGCCAAGAAGAAGGAGGTGCGGCTGCACGCGATGAGCTTTTGTCAAGAACCACAACCAACAAACTGACGAATCGAAATGCTTGTTGGCACCAATCAAAACAGGAGGCGGAGGTTGCTACGGCCACGAAGGGCCCATCGGCGGCGCCATCGCTTCTCGACACGGATTTCTTCGGCTCGACCGGGAGTACTCCTCCTGCGGGTCCGTTTTTCGTGGTCACCCTTGTGTGTACATGTTGCATCTGACCTCGCCTGATTGTTTGAACGCTTGTGATGTGATCCAGCCCCCGCCGCGGCGTTTGATCCTTTTGCTGCGGCTCCTGCCGCCCCTGCTGCTCAGCCCGCGTTCGCGGCGTTCGGTGCTCCTGCCGCAGCACCCGCAGCTGCTCCTCAACAGCAAGGCTTCAACGCGTTTGGCGCGGCCCCGGCTGCTCCGGTTGCGGCGCCGCAGCCTGCATTTGATCCCTTCGGGGCTGTGGCTGGTGCTCCTGCTCAACCGACTGGCGCGCAGTTTGGGTCGTTCTCGAGCGCTCTGCCCCAGCAGCAAGGATTCAATGCGTTTGGTCAGGTCGCTGCTCCTCCGGCGCCCATGTTCAACCAGCAGCAGCAGCCTGGCCAGTTTGGGAACCAGTTCGGCATGCAGAACCCCATGCAGCAAGGCGGTATGGGAATGCAAGGCTCGATGCAGGCGCGCACTGCGTCGAACGCGAACGTGGGCCAGCAGTCAGCCGGTCAGCAGAGGACCAACAGTTCGAGCTCGAGCCAGCAGTCGGAGCCGAAGCGTAACGACGCATGGGGTGCCGGGTCCTCTCTCGTTGATCTCAGCAACCTCAGCACCTCGTCCTCCAGCGGCATGTCGTCGAGTGGATTGTCGTCGAGCGGTATCCGTCCAGGTCAGCCAGGCAGCAGCGCGAACAGCTTCAGCGGCCTGGACACGCTCGCTGGTCTGCCGAGCAAGCCTGCGATGATGGGCGGTGGCATGATGAACCAGATGGGTGGAGGCGCTGGCATGGGCTCCATGAACTACGGCATGGGCATGGGCGGCGGTGGCATGAACATGGGCCAGCCCGGAGGAATGGGCTACGGCCAGATGGGCCAGATGGGCCAGATGGGCCAAATGGGCCAAATGGGCCAAATGCCGATGGGTGGCATGCAGCCTCGCCCGATGATGGGCATGGGGATGCAGCAGCCTGGCATGGGCGGCATGATGAACCAGAGCGGCGGCTTCGGCGGCATGCAGCAGCAGCAGCAGGGCCAGCAACAGCAGCAGCAACAGCAGCAGCAGCAGCACAACCCATTCGGCAGCTTCGGCACGTTCTAGACCGAAAGCTGCGGACAAGTCGATGAGAATGAGAGGTTCGTCGGCCGACTGGAGGGGGACACGAGGGTAAGTGCAGGCTTCATGGCGATCGGTAATGTCGAAATGGAAGAAGGAGCGAGAGAGGCCCACGAGAGGCGCTGGCGCTGCATCCGACCTCACGAGCGCGAACTCGTGGCGCGATTCTCATGATCTGTCTGCGTTGACAACCACCTCACGAGCTGACACACTAACGGCCAGCCACCACATGCTCGCCCACCGTCTATCACGCCCTCCACGACACCTATAACTACTTAGCCAAGCCGCCCACGGGGCGACGCGGTCGGTCACTTCTCGGGGTGCCCCAGCGACGCCTCGGGGCTCTCGGGCGGCTCGGGGTCGGGCCACGCGTCCTCCATGTCTTGGTCGTCGCTGTCGTCTCCCTCCACCCGGTGGAAGAGCGCGCCGCTGCTGTACGACTTGAATATCCGGCCGCCGAGGTCGTCGGCGTGTTCGTGGGACAGCATGTTGACCTGGCTTGACGTCTTCTTGAGGCTGCCGCCGCCCTGGCGGCTCATGGCGTGCCTCGAGGCCGCCACCGGGGCCGCTGCCACCTCCTCCACGTGCACCGACTTGCGCTTCCGCATACCCTCGGGGCACTTGCTCAGCACGCTGAACGTCGACGATAGCCGCAGGTGGCTCGGTATGGACAGCCTCACCCGCGGCGACGACGCCGACCTGGCGGCTTGTGTGGGCGACACGGCCGCCACCGACACAGACGGCGGCGCGATCGAGGCCTCGCCCACCGCTTCCTCCAGCCGCGTGATCTCCACCTCGTCCACGCTCACAAAGGTCGCGCTGAGCGGGTGCTTCCGGCCCGCCACGCCCGAGCGCTCACCGTCTTCTTCCTCGTCCGAGCCGGCGACGCTCGCGCTGCCGAGCCGCCGCCGAGACGCCGAGACCTGCTTCTTGAGCCGCAGCTGCCTGCGCAGCACGTCGCGCGGCTGCGGGGACGACGGCGGCGTCGACGGCCTCTCGCCGGGCGGCAGGCCGAACACTTGAAACGGCGGCGGCCGCCTCCTCCGGCGCGCGCCGTAGCGGCCTGCAGCGCCGTGCTCGTCGAACTCGTCCTCTTCCTCCTCTTCTTCCTCCTCTTCTTCCTTGTCGCCAGCGTCCTGCTGCCGCGCGGCGAGCGACCCGACCGCGATGCGCGTCAGCTTCTCGCGCAGCAGTAGCATGTCCTCCGGGTCGCTCACGAGCGAGTTGCGCCGCAGCGCCGAGCGAATGTTGACCGGGTGCTGGCTCCCCGCCATGGGCATCGTGCGCGAGGTCTCCAGGCCGCCGGGTCGGCCGCCCGTTCCCGTCTGCTGCGAGCCCTGAGCCGCGGCCGCCGAGGGGGCGCCGCGAGCCGCGCAGGGCCCGATCGTGGCTGCGGATGCGGCCGCTCGTGCAGCCAGGCGTCGCTCCTTGTCGTCACCGCCGTCGCCGCCGCCGCCGCTTGGATTCTTCCTTCCGCCGGCGTGGTGCTCGCGCGACGCATGTTTTACACTTGGGTAAAGTATGGGACCTGCGGGGCTGTTTCGCGGAAGCGCCTGGCTTTCGAGCGGAGCCTTAACAGCGAATCAAGCGGCTTCTGAGCGTGTTTGAGCGGATTTATGGCCAGTAGGAATGCGTTGTTGAGAAAGGGGTGTGGGGGGGGAGGGGGAGCAGAAAATTTGGAACACACAACGTGCATGTCCGAGATTCCGAGTGAACTTACTCCATTGGCTGAAACTCGGCATTTCCACGCGTAATCCGCATATTTTGGCGAATCAGAGTGCAGAAACCTTGTTGAAGCTTGTCAGAAGATCCGAGACGAAGTGGAATGGATGCGCGACCTTTGGCGCACCGCATGGCGAAGGAATGCAGCCATCGGATGGACGCGACCAACGGGTGATGGAGGCCGTCGACTTGATGGTCAAGTGCGCCGGCGGCTTTCGTCATCGCCTGGCGTGGTGTGGACGTTCAGGCGCGAGTGCCGAGCGCGTCACCGTTTCATCAGCGAGTGGTGAAGAGAAGGCATTGATTGGATCCAATGGTTGATGGAAGCGGCCGCTTACCGCGTCCGGGCACGGCTGAGCGCCTCCGCGACCTCTGGCGGAGGCGTCAGCGGCGGGTACGCCATGGTCTGCAAGGCTGACGCATCCAGCTCCGCGTCGCTGTTCGACGACAGCTCCTGGTCGCCATCATCGTCTCGGCTGTCCGTGGACGCGACCTCGTCGCCCCTGATGTTGGCAATGCTGCCAGCCGCCGGCGCTTTGACGCCGAAGAACCACTCCTGTTGGCATCGGATGATGCAGTTAGAGGCGACGCCCACGCGAGCGCAGCACCGTTCACGCGGCCACGAACCTTCCATGTCGAGCGGGGTGCCGGTGGCGGTGATGCCAACGGAGCGACGTCTGCTGGGCGTCGCTGTCCTTCAGCCTCGCTCTCCTGCTCCGACCAAACCAATAGGTCAGCTCACTAGCAATGCACAAATACTGCGGAGCCGTCCTTGCTACCTGCTGCCCTTGCTGCGCCTCATGCTCCTCCAGAATGCGGATTGTCGCCCGGATCGGATGGTCCGGAGCCATGTCGTCGAGCTTGTGCCGCAGCGGAGACCGCGTCTTGAGGTTGCCCAGTGCCGTCAGCCCAAACGAGTTGGTCATCGACGTGTCTATACCGTACTCAATCAAGATGGTGACGCACTCGGCGCTCCCGTCCCACGCCGCCAAGTGCAGTGCAGTCTGCCCGCTCGCGTTCACAGCGCGGAGACTCGCCGCGCTCTGAAGCAGGAACTTGGTGCACTCAAAGTTGCCCTGGGCACACGCCGTCAGCAGCGGTGTGTTGTCTTCTTCATCTCGAGCCTCCAGGTCCGCAGCAAATTCACACAGCAGCATCACCGCATCCAAGTCCCCCAGCTCACACCTAGCGAGCAGCAACGAAATCGTTCAGCGCTGTGAATGGCAAGCGTTCACAGCACAAAAATCCACTTACGCGAGGTGGAGCGGCGTCCCTTTCTCCGTCGGATCATGCTGGTTTGGAGAGGTGCCAGCCAGCACCAGCGTCTGCAACTGCTGCAAGTCACTCCTGCGAATTGCATCGAACACCGAGGCGTTTGTGCGAGCACCAGCTTGGCTTGGAGTGCTCCCACCGGCCAAGTCACGCGCTGACACTTGGCCCAGGTTCTCGTAAAAGCGATTCCAGACGGCTCCGACTCGAGAAGGTGGTGTCTGACCCGAGTCTTGAGCGTTGACGGCGACGTCGCTGCTGTAATCTGCTGTCATGGACCCTGTGCGGACTTCTTCTCGCTTGTTGCGGCGGTTGCTGACGCTTACCTCGGCGAATGTGACGTGTCTGGGTGGCTGCTGCTCGGGGTAGCTGTGATCAGTGGCTGTTTGTGGAGACTGGTCATGGTCTCCGAATGTGCTGGGACCATCAGGGTACTGGGCGTAGCGAGCTGGCGCGGAGGTCTTCTTGATAACCTCGCCCTGCCGTGAACGTTGTCTGGGCCGGTCGACAAATAGCCGCGTCTCCGATGCGCTTGGCCCTGATCCCGTTTGGAGCGCATACAGTGACTGAAGGAGCGACGCGTTCTCCTCTAGCAACTGCTGCAGTCTGTCGTTCATGACGTCTTCGCTGCGCGCGCGCTCTTTGCGTTCCATTCTCAGCTTTGCGTGGGCGTCGCGAGCGACCGACTCGAGCATCGAACAGCGCGTCACGGTTGCCATTAGCAAAGCGCGCAGGATTTCGTGTTCAGAGGCCTTGGACGCCGCAGCGGATTCAGTCTGGAGCCGCATTTGCTTCTCCTGTGCGATGAAGTAACATGTCAGATCTTCATAACGCGGATGTACGCCTCGCAGCCACGAATATCACCTCCTCGAGCTCGTTGCTAGCAGCTTGCAAGCTGGAAGACAGCGACTGGATCTGTGCGTGGTAGTTCTTCTCGTTCCGCTTCTTCTCCTGAAGGATCAACACGACAAGAAAGCAATTTAGCTCATCAACTCCACACATATGTCAAGAAAAGAGAGCAAAACGACCCACTTGAAGCTGATCCTCGAGCGTGCTGATGGCACGTTGGGTTTCGTCTGCAAAGCTTCGCAACGCCTCGAGGACCTCGTGATCACAGCTCTCCGGGGCTGGAACGATCGACGCGAGCAGTTTGTCCACGTCGTTCTCGTTTTCTTCACTTGCGGCAAATGTAGTTATTACTTGAGCTGGCGGTGCACCTTGGGTGCCGCTCACCGCATTAACACTCGCATGAACGCTCTGCAAGAGCTGGGCACACCCGACGCTATTCTCAAGGATTGCGACAATGAGCGGCGATTGGCCTTGGACATCTTCAATCCGAAGATCCGCTCCATGGTCGAGAAGAGTCTGAACAGCCTCAGCACTGTCGAGCTTGGCCGCGATGTGCAGCACTGTCTCACCCTCCGCGTTCTGCTGGTTCACAAGCCTGTCATCAGCGGCAACCAGGATCTCACGTAGTATCTCGCAATTGTGAGAGGAAACGGCGAGGTGTAAAGCCGAGTTTCCTGCCGCATCTGTCCTCTCAGGTGATGCCCCGCTCTCGAGAAGAAGCTTGGCAATACGCGGTTGTCCAAGCTGGCAAGCAGTGAGCAGCGGCGTGATTGTCGCCGCTGACTCGACCGCAGCTCCGTAAGAAAGCAGCAGCTCAACAGCTCGCTCGTTTCCCGTCTGAGTGGCCATGTGCAGTAGCGTGAGACCGTCGTTACTGGTGGTGTTTGGATCGAGTCCTTCTCCGAGCAAGTGCTCGAGAAGCTTGATGCTATCCGGCAACATGACAGCGTCGAACGCTTCCTGTCTTTGTTTCGCTGTCTGCGGTCGCTGCCAACGACACTCCTGGGTGAATCGATTGTAGTAATACGTGTGCCCCGAGTCGCTCACGCACGGCACCCACTCTAGCTCGTCCGGAATAGTCGAAGGCGTTGTTTCCTGTTGAGTTGGGCCCGCTGCTTCAACATCCATCACATTCAAAGTTGGTGGGGTCGATCCGGCCGATGGAGTTGTTGCAGCACCAGGCTCACGGACAGCTGATGGATGCGATGCATGCCAATCCGTGTCTGCGTCAGTCGCGTCTGCTGCTACATCAGCGCTGACACTTTGCATGCTGCGGCCTCCCACCACCATTGCAAGCTGGAGAGACTTCGATGGCTCGCCAATCTCGCGGTCCACAATTGAAACTTCCTCTGGTGGACCGTAGCTCGTGCAAGCGACTGTAGTCTCATCCTTGAGCTCCACTTGGCCTGTCAGTCGTCGCGACTCGATCCGTTCTTCCTTGTCGTCGTCGACTTCCAGCAGCAGTAGATTGTCTTCTTCCGCCAATTGATGACCAAACCGCTGTTGGTTGCTAGCTGAAGACTCATCCTTCTCCTCTTTTGCACCTGCTAACACAGCTGACGGTCTCTCAGACGCCGCGCGCGGTGCCGGCTGCATCCGCTTCCCACTCCGCCGGGTGCTCGCCCACTCGCCTGACCGTGCCACATGAGTTTTATCTCCATCATCGGTGTTGTCTCGCTTGCTCTCTGCAGTCGAAATCAGGGAGTGCGTTTGGAAATCCACTCGGGTCTGTGCTCTCGACTCGTTCGACGCTTGACGATGGAGCTGTATCGGCACCGGAGGGGGCTGCACAGTTCCCACAGCTTCAAAGCCAGTAGCCGTCGACTCCTCGCTCTTGTACTCACTCTTCATCTCTTGTGGCATCGATGTGGTGGCATCTTCCGCTTCCTCCACTGCTCCCCTGTCAATAGCTTTCTCGTCGCCCTCAAGCCCCGCCAAGTCCCCCACGTCCACCTGCAGCGCCACGTCCTCCTCCCATCCGTCGTCTCCACCGTCTCGCTTCACGTCCATCGCCTCAGCCTCACGGAGGAGCAGCAAACAAACAAACGATGCCGGACGAGTGGGGAGAGAGAGAAGATCAATGTCATAACGGCTCGAGCTCCCCAAGCGTCCCTTCAATTCGCCACTTCAACCTGCTATAGGTTCCACATGAAAATTTAGACATCCATATACGTACATCGTAG
>JAADYH010001001.1:0-11822 GCA_023338125.1 Phytopythium aichiense
CCAGTCAAGGGGTTCGTCGAAGCACTGAAAAAGCGTGCTACCGTGGTCCCGATCGACGAGTTCCGGTCAAGCGTGACGTGCTCCAGCTGCCACAAGCGTCTGAAGAAAGCCCGACTCTTCACGAAGATGCAGAGGAAGGAAGACGAGGTGGACATCCGAACGAAGGAGCAGCCGTCCAAGAAGGAGGCGAAGGAGAGCGAGGAGATGCGGAAGTTCCGTAACCCGAAGCTCGCGAGCAAGAAGATCGTACTCAAGTGCACCCGGAACGTCTTGCGCTGTACCAACAGTCGATGCTAGGCAAACTTCTGGAACCGAGACGTCAACGCCGCGAGGAACATGCTGGAGCTGCTGAGGAGCGGCCCGAAAGGGAAGCTCGGCGCAAGAAGGCTGATAGCGTTCAAGCGGGACAACCGTTGAAGCGGCCGAAACAAGAACACGTGGGTGGAAAGACCGGCAATCATGCGTTGCAGGGAGACATCGCCACTCACGTTCACATAGCCGAAGCATAGCGAGACCAGTAGGATCGCAGTGTTTCATCGTCTAACCGTAGCAGCGGATGGGGGTCTCGCAACCCTTGTCGGCGCACTGGCCGCCGGCCTCGAGGTACTTCTGGTGCGACGGCTCGGCGTCCCAGAACTCGCGCGCCTCCTCGATCTCGGTCACGATGGTCTTCTCGAGCGTCTTCTGGTGCTCCTCCTTGCTGGCGAGCGCCGTCTTGTGCTGCTCCTCGTTGTGGTAGTAGATGCCCGAGCGGTACTGCGTGCCGACGTCGTTCTTCTGCCGATTAAGCGTGGTGGCGTCGTGGATAGTCCAGAACGTCGTGAGCAGGTCGCCGTACGACACAACGCTCTCGTCGAACGTGATCTTGATGGCCTCGGCGTGGTTCGTCTTGCCGGTGCACACCTGGCGGTACGTCGGGTTGGCCACGTGGCCCTGTGCGTAGCCCACAGTCGTCTCGAGCACACCCGGGACGCGGTCGAAGGCGAGCTGCACGCCCCAGAAGCAACCGGCCGCAAAGGTCGCCACGCTCGACTGCTTGGCCTCGAGCTCGGGCTGGTTGTTGGACGCCATGGCAACGGCTGCGGACGAGTGAAGAGGAGCGGCGCGGGCGGTTCGCGAGCGGCAGCAGATCGACAAGTGGTGGGCAACACGGCGAGCAAACATGCTGGCAATTGAGGGGGGGGAGAGGAATGGTCCATCGACGTCAGCACCCACGCCTTTAACTTGGATTTTGTATTGGATGAGGTGATTCTTCCATTGGCTTCTGGGTGTTGAGTGTGTCCGTTTGATATGCAAGCAAGGCATGCGACATGAATAAAGCGCAAATTTGTCCAATCCCCTGTGTGTGTTTTAATTTCGAGGACGATAAAGAGATTTGATTGGTGAATATAAAGTCGAAGATGTCGACGAATAACTGCTCGACTCAAGTCTGCGTGGCACTCAAGGCAAAAGTTCCAGAATCTGGAGCAAAAGCGCCGGATTGCCCGATTTCCAGTCCATTGAAAATCTCCTGGAACTTCAACTTCAACCAGAACAAGTCGTTGGAATCCCGCAATATACTTTGTTTCTGTTTGTGGGGTTGAGCTTACAGTTGGGAGGGGGTGGGCTCGCTTTTAGCAGCCAATAGAGTACACGCACGCACGCGCCGTCCAGACGTGCCGCCGTCCTGAAGGAAGGCATGTTGACCTGCTCAGCTCAGCTCAGCGGCGGCGCCACGGCCGGCAGCAACTGGAGCTGCTGCCCGGGACGCGTGAGCGAGAACACCGGCCGCAGCCGCGTCGCGCTGACGCCGGTGAACGCCACGCCGAGGTAGCGGCCGTTCACGTAGAAGCTCAGGCGACCGTGGTCCATGTCCAGCAGCACGCCGACCACGTCGCCGTCTTTGCACGGGTCAGCAAAGTAGCCGATGCTCGTGTGGACCTTATGGCCCGTCGCACAGGAGACGCCCCAGAAGAGACCTTGGTCCAGGCTGCTGCTGCCGACTGGCAGCTCTTCCGCCGCCGCCACGCCGACGAATACGCCGTCGCCGCCTTCAGCGCTGACCAGCTTGACTTCCCAGTATTTGACACCACGGGAGACCTCCGCGTCGCCAAATACGGAGCTGAAGCCCGGCGAGATCTGCTCCGCGCGCGTGTCTCGGTCATGGAGCCGTGTCGTGCGCGCGCAATGCGCTCTGTCGAAGCGAATGGCGGGGGTCTGCAGCACTAGCACGGGGTGCAGCGGGCCAGTGCCCACGGTGCAATCGCCGATCATCCGGTCGGGTTTGATCTCGTGCTTGTCGACCGAGTCCGTCTGCACCAGCGTGACCGACAGCTCGTCCGGCACCTCGAGGCGCCGACGCACCGCCGCGATCATGTCAGCACCCGGGCTCGTGAGCGGAAACGGCAGCGAGAACTTGACGTGTTGCCGTTTGGCCAGCGCGTAGAAGGTGAACTCGGGCGCCGCGGCCACCTGGTCGTGGTGCATGTACGCGTGGCCCCACGGGAACTGCACGTGCGTGAAGGCGCCGGCGCCCGCGGCGTCCGCTGCGCCGATGCCGAACGGCGTCGAGACCAGCGGCGGCGCCTGCGTTGTCGACATGGTGTTGGGTCTGGTGCTGATGCTGATGCTGATGCTTGATGGGGAGCTCGGGGCTTGTTGTCCGCGCGCTTCCAGTTGCGATGTGCTCTGCTTTTCCACGACCGGCCGTGCTTTTATGCCGATTCGTACTTTACTGGATGGGCACAGAACTCATTGCCATGAAACATGCAGCGCAAGTCCTCTCTATTCGGAATACAAAGCACAGTTGATGTTACTGAACAGTTTAATATAGGATTGAAAACGGTTGATAGACCTTCTATAAACAATGTTAGGTTACATTTGATGAACCATCTGTCTGTTCACGGTTGTTGAAGTGCATCCCTTCCACGCGAAAATTACTCTGTCGCATAAATATTCTCCACCGAGTCTTTTCAAGATTCTGCAGGCATCGTCAAGAGCGTAGGATCCTGGACCTAGAATCCTTCCTCGTCTGGCAATAGGTCTTCATGAGAAACTGGGACCAAGCCCAGAAATGATACAGAAATAGGCATGTATCCCGTTGCATGTGAACGCCTGCTCTGCAAAGCCCACCTTGAAGACCGGTAATTTACACTTCTTCTTCTTCGCCACACACTGTGTCGGTACCACCGCATCATCGGTTCTCCATACTGAAAGACAAAGCAAGTCGCTGCCGCCTCCCATCGTGCGGCGCGTCCAAGATCCCGGCGCCACCCCGCCACCCACCGACTCCTCGGACGCCGAGCGGTCGCTTGGCCATGGGCGCCGTCTGCTGCCGCTGCCACAACTCGAGCGGCCTGGACGACGCCATCTTGCGGCTCCCGGCGCCGCTCTCCGTCTCCATGAGCGCCGGTGAGCGCCTGCTATCCGCTGGCGGCCGCGCCTCCTCCCCTTCCCGGCCGGTGCCGCGCGCGCTGTCCATGTCGGCCGCGTCCCCGGCCGCGGGCGAGCGCTTCCGCGTGCCACTGAGCCAGTCGCTGGCCAACTACGTGTCGTTCCCGTTCCCGTTCGTCAAGAAGCCCAAGCCGGCCAAGAAGAAGTCCGGTCGCCTGCACGGCCTCTGGGTCTCCAAACGGCGCGCCAGCGGCGGGGACGCGGCCGCCAGCCGCCCAGAGGACTCCCGCGCACTCGCCAACGTGCCGTACGTCGGTGAGTACTGGCGGCGCTCGGCCAGCGGCGGGCTCGTGCCGCTGTCGCTGCTGGATCTGTGCATCCGGCGCGTGTGCGCGCAGGTCGTGGACGCGCAGGACAGCGACCGACTCGCGCTGCCCACGGAGCTGGCGGCGCGCGCGCTCGCGTGGCTCAAGCAGCACTCGCTGCTGGAGAAGCACGCCTTCCAGACGCTCGCGCAGTCGCTGCTGCACGAGTGGGACCTCAGCGGGCAGCACGATGTGCGCGACGACTGGTTCGACGACCTGCCGTGGACGCCGCTGCAGCAGCTCGCGTGTCTGGACCTGTCGGGCTGCGCGCAGCTCGCCCAGCTCGGGTCGGACCGGTGGCAGATGGTGCCGCAGCTGCCCCGCCTCGTCAAGGTCTCCTTCCGCGGGTGCTCCCGGCTCGAGCCCCGCGCGGTCGAGATGCTCCAGTTCTCCCCGAAGCTGACGAGCGTCGACCTGGCGGGCTGCTCCAGAGTTGACGACAGGTGCCTCGAGGCACTGGGCCTCCTGCGCCGACTCAAAGTGCTCGACCTGGTAAGAAACGCACGCAACATGCTGATAGGTCGTGGTGGCTCACGCCTCACTGTGTCGCGCGGTTTGTCCAGAGCGGTTGCCGACTGGTTACGGATGGTGGGATCAAGTCCCTGCGGTGCCTGGAGCTTCTCGAGAAGCTGCGGCTCTCGCGCTGCACCGCGCTGACAGACGACGCCTTTGACGGCTTCGGCTCGCGGTACCCGCGCCTGAAGGAGCTCGACATTGCGCACTGCCGCATCAGGTGCGTTTGCTGCTACCGGACACGAGTTGCAATGCAATCGTGATAGGTACAGCTTTTTAACGCGTGCCTCGTCGTTGCTCCAGTCTGCGCGGGATGCGGCACGTGGGGCAGATCGTGACCCTCGAGGTGCTCATCGTCCGTGGGTGCTCTCGCATGGCAGACGAAGGCATGGCGTCGCTGGCGTCGCTGACCCAAGTAACTTATTTTGACGCTCGCCACTGCGAGGCGCTGCACACCGTCCCGACCGAGTGGGAGAAGCTGGAAGTGTTGCTGCTCGGGTTCACGGCCTTCGCCGAGTCGGACGCTGCGGTGCTGCAGAAGCTGCCGAACCTGGTCGAGCTGGACGTCCGCAAGTGCCGGATCTTGAAGCGGTAAGGTGGAATGGCGCGCTCCGTTTGTGAATTGCTAGCGATGCTAACGCATGAGTGGTTGCTGATGATCCAGTGGATTTGAGTTTATCTGTCAGCTGACAAAGCTGGAGCGGCTGGGACTCGCCGAGACTGGGCTCACCGATGCCGGGCTCGTGAGCATTTGCAAGCGACTGCGGAAGCTGCGAGCGCTGAACATCTCGAGCACAGAGATCAGCGATGTTGGGTCGGCGGGGCTCGCAAATCTCAAGCAGTTGCGGGTGCTGCACATGGACACCCCAGGCGTCACAAATCGAGCACTCGCGAACTTGTCATTCCTGCCGCATCTGGAGCGACTGGACCTCTTTGGCGCGTGGTGAGAACCCGGGACTGCAGAGGAACAACACGCCAGGACTTGCTGACATGTGACACTTGAACCCTTTTCCAGTATCACCGACAGCGGCATCGCGCATCTGGTGCCTTTGCGAGGGCTCAAGGAGCTCGAACTATGCAGCGGCAGTATCACGGACCGCGGAGTGGAGCTGCTGTCGAAGATCACAACGCTCACGTCCCTGAACCTTGGTCAAAATCGGTGTGCTGGAGTTGGTGTGAGGCAGCATGCTGGTCTTGTTGATACTCATGTCGCTTGGTGGTCCATGCCCGCGCAGGAATATTCGTGCCAAGTCGCTCTTCTTCATCCGCACGCTCACCAACTTGCGCAGCCTCAACCTGTCCAACACGGGCATCACGGCGTTGTCGCTCCGCCATCTTTATCGTGCGTTGGCCGCTCTCAAAGCGCTTCGATCTCGATTCTGACAACGGTTTGGCGGTGCGTTTACTCCATCAGCTCTCAAGGACTTGCGGACGCTGTCGGTCTACGGATGCACTCTGACGCAGAGCCATATCGAGATCTTGCGAGGTGCGTTAGCATTGCGTGACGTCTGTGGGACTTTGGTTGCCAGGTTGAGGGCTGATGGTGCTTTGCTTCATTGGGTTGTCCAGAAATCTTTCCAGAGCTGCGCTGTCTTCGTTGCACATGAGCCTCTGCGTTCCACTTGTATGCGTTGTCTGAAGGGGGAGGCACCTTGTTGCGTGGCGATCGTGTGCGTGGTTACGGCCACAAGACCACCACAATCGAATTGCTTTTGCAGTCTTGCGGTGAAGACCAGAGCAAGGAATCGCATCGTGTTTGCGTTCTCCAAACACTGCAAGAGGTGGCGACTGACATGTTGGTGAGAGAAGAAGTCTCCATGACATCTTGCGATGGCTGTTGCGGTGCGACCGATTTATCACGATCGTTTCCAAGTCCAATAATAGCGGGAATGAGCGCCTCCGCCGCGCCACTTGCCGCGTTTCCTGCATCGATCGCTGTGTGCGAGGTCTCTGCATCTGCGTTCGAAGTGGTGAAAGTCTGGTTCACGATGCAAGCTCGGCACGAGAATGCGCTGCGTCGCCTCGAGCAGGAGCACGACGGCCGCATGGAGGAGCAGGTGGAGGACCTCCGCGACAAGATGCGGCTGCTGCGTGAGTACCCCGCTTGAACCTCTTGGCGGTTGCTTGCTAGTCTGACCATCTTGGAACGATCGACTCGACAGAGATCGACCGGAAGAGCAACGTGGACCTGCTCGAGTCGACCAAGCAGGCCAACAAGGAGTACATCCGCCAGCTCAAGAACGACAACCGCGATCTGCGCAAGCAGTTGGCCGACCTCAAGCGTACGAGCAGCGGCGGTACCAACACCACCGGCGCGGGCGGAGCTTCCATCGCTGCAGATGGCGGCGGAAGCGCCGGAGGGATGGCGCTGGCGGGCGACAGCGAGGAAGTGGCCATGGCGATCGCACAGCTCAACAAGGCGCGCAAGGCACACGACGACCTGCGGCACCGCGTCCAGTCGCAGTCCGCGATGCTGGAAGAGCTGAAGGACGAGGTCAAAGACCTCGAGCTGGAGGCCAAGAAGCCGAGCCTGGAGGACACGCCCGAGACGCGCAAGATCCGGATGCTCGAGAACCGCCTGGACAAGGCCATGATCAAGTACAACGAGGCGCAGAGCATCCGGAAGACCTACGAGCAGATCGTCAAGCGGCTCAAGGAGGAGCGCATCGGCTTCGACAACCAGCTCGCGGCGATCGAGCGCGCGCTCTCGGCCAAGCAGCACGACTACGAAGAGCTGCAGCTGCTGTCAGCAGACGCAACGCACGCTCGGGAGATGCTCGCGCAGGAGCTCGAGCGCGCACGGGGCCAGTACGAGGACGAGAAGCGCGCGAGGGAGAAGGAGCTGCGTGAGAAGCAGCAGTACGTCAAGATTCGCCTCGAGATGATGGCGAACCCGCGCGCGGGTGGCAAGCACCGAGCAAGCACCTTTGGCGATGGCAACGGCGCGAACGGCGACCTGAACACGGACGAGGAGAAGCAACTGCGCGCGACCCTCGCGATGACGGCCATGCAGCACGGCGCCGCGTCTGAGGAGAAGAAGGAGCACCGCAGCAAGATCGACATCTTCGAGAGCGCGTTCCGCAAGATCAAGGAGGCAACGGGAGTCAGCGACGTGAACGAGGTCATCCAGAAGCTCACGAGCCAGGAGAGCACGACGGATAACCTCATGTCGCTGTCCAAGGAGAACCAGGCGCGGCTGGAGCACCTCCAGGCCGAGCACGCGGCTCTGAAGGCGCGTGTGGAGGAGCTCAAGTACAGTGGCTCTGGCGGCGGACACCGCCGCAAACTGGTGGACGACCACGAGCAGAACCTCGCGCTCGCGACGGCCAAGCTTGAGCGCGCCAAGCTCAAGTACGAGCGACTCGCCAAGGTGCTCATCGCGGTCAAGGCCGGCGTGGAGCACCTCGTGGACAAGATGGAGAGCGTGCGCGACGACGACCAGGTCGTGGTCGTGACGGACGAGACGATCGTGGCGGCGCTGCAGGACAGCGAGGCGATCCTCGCGCGGTTGTTGGGCCAAATCAAAGCTGTGAACGCCTCGACGTTCTCGTCGCCGGCCATCGGCAGCAAGCCCAAGACTGGGAACCCGGTCATGATGACTCGGATGGGCACAATGAAGCGCGCGTTGGCGACTCCGTCCGTGCCGACGGCGGCGTCCATGTCGTCAACAGGAGGAGCGGACGTCTCGGACTCGGAGATGCTGCTGTCGCGGCCGTACAACCAGCGAATCCCGCTCCCCGGCGCGAACGGCCTGACGGCCGGCGAGATGGAGCACGACGAGATGGGCCACGGGCCTGGCGCGAACCTGAACAGCCTGCTGGACGACCCGGAGGAGGCGCTGAGCCGCGACCGCGTCAAGCGTGCGTCGTCGCAGGTCATCATGGCGCAGGACAAGAAGATGAAGAAGAAGATGACGGCGAGCGCGCGCGGCCAGCTCAAGAAGAGCCGACTGCCCGACCTCGGCAACGACTCGTCCGACGACGACAACAACAACAACAGCGGGTCCATGGCGGTCGGCGGCACGGACGGGTCGTCACCCGGGCGGTCGCTTTCTGGGCGTGGCGGCCCCCGCAGCGTCTCGCCCAAGAGGAAGTAGTCCATGATGCAATACAGCTCGGCAACCACCAAGAGAGGACGCTAGTCGTGTTGAAAATGAGCCACGTCATCTGACAGGGTAGGCAGACATCCAGGCAGACAGGCTGCCACGTTGCCCGACGCCTAGAAGCTGAAGTGCATGTTGGGCGTGAAGCCGAGCTCCTCGAGCGCCGGCAGCACGGCGAACTTGAGCATGGGCGGCGGGCCGCAGAGCAGCATCTGCGTGTCGGGCGACGCAGCCGGCAGGTGCTTCTGGATCATGTCCTTGTTGACGAAGCCCGTGGAGAACTGCCAGGCGGCGGCGTCCTCGGCGCGGTCGATCGTGTACCACACGTGCACGTTGGCGTGCTGGGCGGCCATGGAGTCGATCTCGTCGCGGCACAGGATGTCCTTCTCGCTCTGGTTGGCGAAGAGCAGGAAGAACTCGGTCTTGTCCCTGCATGGTCAGCCATTCACACAGATGGCGGCTGTTTGTCAATCATGCGTCCACGCCATTCATCACTCCACCTGCAACAGGGCACGTACTCGGGGTCCTGCAGCGCGCGGCGGATGATCTGGAGCATGGGCGTGATCCCCGTGCCGCCGGCGATCATGCCGATCTTCTTGGCGCTGCGCACCTCTGGCGCCGGGTCGCGCGCGCGGTGCAGGATGTGGATCTCGCCGGCGCCCATGTACGAGAGCTTGCCCTTGGGGCCGGCGACCTCGATGGTGTCGCCGATGGCGAGCGCCTCGAGGTGCTGGGACATCTTCCCGCCCTCGGGGAACTTGGGGTGCGTGTCCTTGAAGTAGACCTTGACCACGAGGTCGACGTACCCGCGCGCGTCGTCCGAGCTCACGGGCGTGTACGAGCGCATGACGAGCTTGCCGTCCGGGCCGGTGAAGCGCAGCGAGATGTGCTGGCCCACGGGCAGCCCCAGCACGTGCTCTGGCGACGGCAGCGCGAACCGGAAGCGCCGCGTGTCGTGCGACAGCGCCTCCTTCTCGGCCAGTGGCAGCCGCACGGCCTGGCCCTCGCCCATGCCGCGCAGCGTCACGAGCTGTGCGGCCCGGCCCGGCCCGCTGCGCGTCGCCAGGAGCCAGAGCGTCGTGCCGGCCACCAGCGCCAGGCCCAGCAGCACGCGCATGTCGCCGCCCACGAGCTCGAGAAGCGCGTCCATCGTGGTGACGGCGGCTTGGGGGAGAGCGTCTAGCGGCGGTGGAGAGAGAGAGAGAGAGAGAGGGCGACTGGCGAGCGTCCGGGACCGGAGGCAGGCAGGCAGGAGTGGATGTGGGCCAATGTGAGGTGGGCTGATGGCGTCACCAGGTCCCGCGCGCCTTGACACGCGAGCAGCAGGCCAGCAGCTCCGATCCCGCATTAGAGTGACGACTCACATTTTCAAGTTGTTTCGTGAAAGTGACAGATTTCTCGAATGTATAGAAACGATATAGAAACGATTGAATCACATGGAGAAACGATTCAGATGTTTGCTGAATGTCGCACGAATGTTTCATCTGTCCAACGGGTCAACAATGATACGTTTTAACCGTTTATAAAGGATATCGACTGATTTATCATAAAGAACAAGACGTATAAATGTTGGGCATTTATACAACACATCATTATATCAATTCATGAAAGTATCAAGTGAAATCGGCAATCCCATCAAACCGCACGTTTGATGGCGGGGACAAGTCGAGCAGTGGCCGAGGTCGCGCAAGGGGACGAGACTGTGGCGAGTGATGAGCGGGGCGGTGCGTACGCAGGTGCTGGGCGGCTACCGGCGGCTGCTGCGCGCGAGTCGACAGGCCTTCCGCGGGGACGCGTATGCGCTGTCGCAGGCGCGCGTGGCGCTGCGCGAGAACTTTGCGGCCAACAAGGACGTGACGGACAAGGCGGCGCTGGAGGAGATGCTCGCGGGCATCGACGACGCCGAGGGCATGCTGCTGCACCACATCGTGCAGGGCCGGCAGAAGGCCGTGGACGCCGCCACGGGCGCGCCGCGCTACGAGGTGACCATCACGGACCCGCAGCGCGCCGCCATGCGCCAGGACGAGGAGCTGACGCCGCTTACGGAGAAGTCGGCGGACGAGCCGATCGTCATTAGCTCGGGCAACGCTTGCCAGCGGCCAGCGTGAGCGGAAGGTCGAGCAGAGCAGAAGGCCGAGAATAAACAGACAATCCAAGGATGCGATGGACTCGAACCGGGGCTTCTACATGTTATACGAGAAGCGTCAAGAGGAACGGCATGCTCTTCAACACGGTGGTGTATTGAGGGAGACGATAGCTGCGTGCTCGCAGCATCTAAATATATATGGCGCGGGCCAAGCCTCGCGTCGTCGTTGGTCTATCCAGCAACACACACATGTCACGCACTCTCGTCACGACCACATACTGCTGTCGCGGCGGACGCCTCTGCTCTCGCGCACCTGCGCTGCCAGCGCGCGGTCGTCTGCCTCATTCAGGACGCAGGCGGTGTCGAGTCCTGTCTGGGGCAGTCGTTGCGCCGGCGCGCGGGCGGTGGGAGCCGCTGTCGCTCGCGACCCACGCACTACATGCACCTCGTCGGGCGCCTTCGGGCTGGCTTACTCGGCCTTGATCTGCGCGCGGCTCATCTTCCAGGCGTCGTACAGGTACTTGCCGTTGAGCATGTCGACGAGCGTGCGGAAGGTCGACTGCTTCTGCGCCTTGCCGCCGCTCTTGCGCGCCTCGTCGTCGCCCTCGAGCATCGACACCTCCTGCGGCGACATGGCCTGCGAGAGCCCGATCATGGCCACCAGCAGCGACAGCAGCAGCAGGATGTAGCGCAGCGGGCACATGGCGGTGGAGACCGGGAGACTGGCGCGGGAAATGGGGCGGAGACCGGCAGGAGGCGAATTGCAGAGTGCCGACGTCAACGACGGGATGGATCGGGACGTTGCCCGTCGGCTGTCTCTTTGTCTATCTATGCTCGAGTATGACGCCCAGCACAGGATGGTGGCCTCGCCTTTCCGCTCGCCCACGTGCTCTGCGGGCACGCGCCGGCTGTTCGGACGGCGCAGTGTCCAGCGCCTGGCCTGCCGGAATAGAACCTGCGGGATATGATAATGTGGACTCGCTCCGAAAGAGGGTGCGGCGGTCGGGCTATTCAAAAAGCCTGGCACAACGGATATTTACCTTCATTCTTGTGATGATGTAATCCTGGATATTTCGTGCGCTGTCCACCTTTCTGTGGGAACGTGTGGCGCCAGCCAATACAAACACCAAGGCGTTGGCTCGGGTCAGTGGCACGCGAGTTGACGCCTTCCCACAGTCAACAATCGCGTCAGTCCGCCCGCAATGTGGTCGTGTCGCCACGTGCGGCTCCTGAACCGCCGAACAAGATGCCAACAAGACGCGGGGTGAACCCCATCTGGACGCCAGGAACCGGAAGATAAGCTGCTTTATGTTAGATATGGAGCGACCGACGCTCACGACTTCAACGGCGTCGGCAGGGGCGGCAGCTCCGCTCCGGACGCTCC
>JAADYH010001002.1:0-11819 GCA_023338125.1 Phytopythium aichiense
AGAGCCCTCCTCGCTCTCGTACTCGACAGAGCCCGAGGCAGACGCAGACTCCGACTCCGTGCCGTTGAAGAAGTCCTTCGTGTCATCGTACGCGTCCTCCACAGCAGACTTGGCATCGTCGTAAGCGTCCGACACGGTGTCTGTGACGTCGTCCCAGGCGCTGCCGAGCCAGCCCTTCTTGTGGTGGTGCTTCTTCGCGGGGACGTCCTCCACTTCGGACGACTCTTCGCTCTCGTACTCCTCGTCCTCGTACTCCTCCTCGTCGTCCTCGTAGTACGAGCCCTCGACGTCTTCCCAGCCGACCTCGCCAGATCCCTCGCCCGAGAACGCCGCGCTGCCCTCGATCAGGATCACGATGCCCTCGGCGCTGCCCTCAGTGCTCGCCAGCTCCTCCAGCTCGCTGGCCAGCGACCCGTCAAGCGACTCGCCCAGCTCGTCCGCAGCCTTCGTCGCGACCTTGTGGTGGTGGCGCACGCGGTGGTGCGAAGTCTGCTGCTCGCCGCTCACGGCGGCGGCCGCCAGCGCCGCCACCAACAGGAAGAAACTGCGCCGGAACGCCATTACGAAGACGAGAAAGGTCGACGGCGGCAGGTGCGGCGGTCGAGAGGCGAATCCGAGAATGACCAGGTCCGAAAGCCTGCCTTTTGCTGTTGGCGACCGACCGACTGGAAAGGGGGAAAGGGACAGGGGGGGCGGGCTGACCTGACGCGGCCTTTTTATTTGTTTGGTTTGGAACACCCGCATTGGACAAACCCGGGTTCGGATGGGTGCGGCCCGCACACCAATAAGAAAACCGGCAGCATTTTGGAGGCCTGCCCGTGTCTGGCTGGGTTCAGAGTGAAGGTCTGGTGAAGCGGGTCGAGCACGACCCGACCCGGCCCGCGCCGCTTGGGTTCGAAATCCGCGATCGTGGGTTAACGAAGACGGGTGGATGTTGATGATGATCAAATTGATTGGGGTTGCGTTCGCGGCATGACATGCCGCATGTCATTGGCTTCGGCTTTGCGGGTGTCTCGGCTCGCCGTCGTGGCTTCTCTGCGGGGAAGGGAAGCACGGAGCAGAATCCAGCGCCTCATGCGGGCTATCGGCCGCGGTTGAGGCGCGGACCGACGTGTTTACCGGGCCATATGGACCGCCGCGCCGGATGCACCAATGCGAATCAGTTGGCGCATGGGTTGAGTGCAGCACGGAGCGAACCCACATCCATGGAGGTCCTGCAGTTGCACTTTATGCACAAGCGGCCAGCCCAGCGAGTTCACCCACCCAGCAATGCAACAGTCGACGGT
The DNA here is from genome assembly GCA_023338125.1 of Phytopythium aichiense. NCBI lineage: Eukaryota > Oomycota > Peronosporomycetes > Pythiales > Pythiaceae > Phytopythium > Phytopythium aichiense. The sequence goes on from JAADYH010001002.1 coordinate 1,287, forward strand.
GCTGTGCATTCACAGCCAGAGGCCGCCTCGGGCCCCGCTCGCAGGCACCACCGCAGCACCGGCGCGCGACGCCATTCGCGCGTGAAGCGGCGCCTCGTCACGAGGGGAGGTTCCGAGATCATTTCCAGCCTGGAGATCATTTGCAGAGCATCGCGGGATGCGCGCGCCTCATAATTGCCGATCTTCATTTTCGCTCGTGCCGACCGCGGACGTGGGCATCTCGTCCTCGGCTGCGAGCCAATCAGAGGCGCCGTATCATCCGCAGCAGCTGGAGCAGCTGATACTGCACTGGACCGGTGACCTTCTGTCGCAGTTCCTGCCCAAGATCCGATGGAAAATCAGGTCCACCAACTTTCGCAGGATCGAGTAATCCATTCATATATCAATGTATAGAATAAACTATTTATCAAAGGTTTCTGAAAGGAAAACCGGTACACATTTACCGGGATAAAAACGCGCGACTGAAAACCGGTTTACTGACGGTGTACCGAGGTTATTTTGTCACTAGCTCTTTACAATAGTTTAGTATCGCCGCTACATTGACCAAGAGGTTTTTCACCCATTGAGAGCCGCTGGGGCCTCTCCGCCCCCCGTTCGGCGGAAGCACCACCAGAAGACACGCCGCCGCCCCAGACCCGCAAGTGAAGGCCCGCCGCCGTCCCGACCGTAAGCATGCCGCCCGCCCCGTACCTCGCTGGTTGGTGGAAGAAGTTCGGGAAGGAGCATGGCCGCATCACGCGCCACCTGTCGCCGTTCGAGCAGAGCCCGGTCAAGACCCTGATCGCGTCCATCCCGACCAAGACGGTGCGCAAGATCAACGAGAACTACGCCGTGCTGCTGCCGTCGGCGCTGCTGCTCGTGGGCACCGTCAAGTGGGGCGTCAAGGCCAACGACGACCACCACCGCTCGCACTGGGACTAGATCTCCCGGCGAGCACGGGGTCGGCGCCGCCGCGTCCTCTGCTCTTCCTCGGCGGGTTCTCCTCTCGCTGCTTCCCCTGGCGCGTGGTCGTGAGAGACGGTCGCTTGTGGGTGGGGAAGCAGTAAGCGGAGCGTTTGTCGGTGCGATCGACTGCTCTTCGTCAGCCTGCGCGCGCTGGTGTCGGCGGGCAAGCGTGGCCGAAGCGACTGCAGACGTGGATGCAGTGCGCGGAGGCGGCGATAGCTCCCTTTAATAAAATAAATCGTGAGGAACCCAGCCGCTTCAATCTCGTTGCGCTCCTTCCTGCTTTATCCTCGCGCCGCCTTCTCCACTGAGACCTCGCCGGCCAGTCCTCCAACTTGTGCGGCCATGAAGCGGTCTCCATGATCCAAGTGCGTGATGCTGAGGCGCCATGGTGGGTGGCGGTCTCTCCCAAAAGGGTCGGTGGCAAGGCTGAAACGATGGCTAAAACAGTAGACAAATTGCTAAACGTGATCTCATCTACTGATAATACTGCTTTCCGATTGTGAGGTGGCGCACTCAAATCATCCACAAGAGTCGGTCCGACGTGGGTTCGCAACAAGGAACAAAACCCAGAAACCAGCCGGCAACAGCATACAGCCCTTTCCGTGAACCCTTGTCGAAATATATACTGTATCAAATAGTACAATCAGAACCCTCGATACCATTCGAATTGTACTATTTATCAATCAATACCCTATAACCTTGCAGATCCGATCAATATATTGTTGACTAGAAAGGGAGAACCAACTGCATATCACCCGATGCGCGCTGGGAAACGGACGCTCAAAGTATACTGAGACCAAGTCAATTCCCGAGTCCTCGCCGTCTCTTGCGAAACGAGCCGCACAACAACAGTCGCCGGCTCATTCCCAGCCCGCGCTTCCCTCTCGATCCAGCGTTCGCCGCATTCCCAGCCCGCCGCGCTCCAGGCCTGTAGCATCCGCTCGTACCGAACGTCCCGGCGCTCGCTAGTAGACGCCCGTGCGCTCCCAGGCTCCGCGCCAGTCGACTGACCATCCACACCAGACGACCGACCGCCTCCGAGAACAGCCAGATGGCGAGCACGCAGATGTCGGCGTCCACGAGTCCGTCGACGTGCGCGTCCTCTCCCTCTTCGGGCAACGGCGCGTCGCCCTCCAGAGCGCTAAAGAAGCCCGGGCTGCCGCCGCGCCGGCCGTCCACCAAGGCCATGATCCTGCAGGAGCAGCAGCAGCGCCAGCCGCAGCGGCTGCAGCGCGCCGACACGGCGGACGCGGCCGTGTTCGCGCTGCACAACCCCGCTGCGCCGGCCTCGTCGCGCGCCGTGGACCTGTACCGCGATCGCATCAACTCGTGGGCTCCCGGCCGCTCGGCCGCGTTCCCGCCGCCGCCGCCGTCGTCCGCGACCAGGTCGATGGTGGTGCCGCCCACCGCGTCCGTGCCGGCGCACACTATGGACGCCAAGACGACCGCCAAGCTCGAGAAGGAGATGGCGCACGCCGCCAAGGTGGTGGACACGTTCTTCTCGCCCAAGCTGCTCAAGGACCAGTCGATCCCGCACGAGCTGCTGGTCGAGGCCTACGGACTCGTCTTCCTCACGGTCTACAAGCTCGGCTTCCTCTTCTCGGGCAAGGCCGGCACGGGCTTCGTCATCTCGCGCACGACGGCCGGCTGGTCCGCTCCTTCCTTCCTCGCGTCGGGCGGCCTGGGCTTCGGCATGATGGCCGGCGGCGAGGTCGTGCACTACATGGTCATCCTCAACTCGCGCAGCGCCGTCAAGGTGTTCACGCGCAACGGGCAGGTGCAGCTCGGCTCGGAGCTCGACCTGGCGGTCGGCCCGATCGGCCGCGCGGCCAGCGCCTCGATCAACGTCGGCGCGGGTGGCATCGCCCCCAACTACTCGTACAGCCACAGCAAGGGGCTCTACGGCGGCATCGGCCTCTCGAGCGGCGTCATTTGCACGCGCAAATCGCTCAACGCGCGCTGCTACGGCCCGAACGTGACGGTGCGCCAGCTCCTCTCGGGCGACGTGCCCTGTCCTCTGGCGCTCCCGCTCTGGCAGGCGCTGGACCGCTCGCTGGGCGTGCGCCGTGAGTACGCCAACGGCCTGCCCGTGCTCGCCCCTGGCGTGGCCGGCGTCGGGTGCGACGCCTGCGGGTTCCTGAACGCGACCGAGACGCACGTGTGCGCGCGCTGCCACAACCTGCTCGTGTACAGCATCGGCGTGCACTCTGGCCGCCGCAACACGAGCCAGCTCGTGGCGTCGACGTCCAGCGAAGTACGCGTCGCGTGAGTCCGTCGCCCCCAGCTGCTGTCTCCGCTCCTCGTTGGTGGATCAGGAGCCATCAGCATGCGGGCGGGGGGAGGAGCCCAGTGCAAGGTTCGACACCGGGCGTTCGTCGCGGGGCCCCACGTGCATCTCTGCATGTCGTAGCGTGAGTGATTCTGTCGTCCGTCTATCATTATGCGCCGGCGCCGCCGCCAGCGCTCAACTACCCACCAAGAAGAAGAAGAAGAAGAAGAAGAGGAAGAAGCATGAACAACAACGACTGCTTCCTTGTTCATGCCGATGATGACAATGCTCAGCATCAGTCTCCACTTCAACTTTCTGTCCGCCATGAACTGTCGCATTCACGCGCAAACACTCGTGTCGTTTCAAAAAATATGCCGCTTCTATCCGGACCGAGTTGCCAGGATACCCCCTCGATCTGACAAAGAGGCCGACAAGAGCCAAGAGAAGCCATGGAGGCGGCGGCGTGGGCGTTCCTGTCGCCGGCCGCGCCGCGCGAGGGCGACCTGTACGGCGCGTCGGGCGGCGCGCGCGTGGGCGAGTCGCTGGCGTTCGCGCTGGAGATGGACCAGCTGGAGCGCGAGGAGCGCGCGTTCGCCGCGTCGGTGCAGGCGCTGGTGCGGCGGCCGGCGCCTGAGCCGATCGGCGTCAAGTTCCACCGCCCGGGCGGCGTCGCCAGCCGGTTCTCCATGGACACGCGCTCCTCTCGGGGTAGCAGCCTCGGCGCGGGTCCCGGGCGTGGGCTGCCGTTCCCGCAGTCGCAGTTCGCGGTCGACGAGAGCAGCACGGACAGCGTCGGGCTGCACGAGCGCGTCGACGACGGCGAGGAGGAGGAGGAGGAGGAGGAGGAAGAGGAAGAGGAGGAGGAGGAGGAAGAGGACATGGACGAGGACGAGACCGACGAGGACGACGTTTTCACCGCCGAGGAGGACCACGACGACGAGGACGAGGGCGACGCGCACGCCCCCGCCGACCCGTTCGGCCGCATCCTGGACCAGATGGTGCCCGAGCCCCGGGCGGACGACGGGTCCACGCCGCTCGGTGCTGCCGCCCGTCCCGCCCACTGGTAGCGACGGCGCATGCAATTGGGAGCACTGCCATTTAGAGCTGGTGCAAGCTGGTGTCGAGCATGCGCATGCAGGTCACACGACTCGTGAGTCGTGGGCCGCCATTAGGGGCTTCATCAGCAAAAAGCGTTATGTGATTGGTTGAGGTCGATGCGTCAGCGAATCACAGCGGTCTGTCCTATTCTGTACATCGAAACCACTTAGAAACCCGCTTAGAAATAATACGGAAATAACACTGAAATGACGGGCGGACGCCAAAGTTTCGCGTCCAAAATCGCCAAAGCGCGGGAACGAAGGAGTCCGATGAAGGAGGAGGAGGGAGCGACGCCCGCGCCTGCGACTGCTGCCCCTGCTGCTGCGGCGGTGGCCGCGGCTGGCGCTTCGGCGCTGGCGGAGATGAACGCGGCGTTCGCCAAGTGCCTGGCGCTGGTGAGCCCGCCGATCCAGTACCCGCCGCACTGCCGGCTGAACCCGGTGCAGCAGGACGCGGCCGACACGCTCGAGGTCGAGACGCGGCTGGAGGAGTTCTTCGTGCACGCCAAGCAGCTCGAGCTGCTCTTCCTGGGCGACGCGGCGGCCGAGGCCGTGGCCGCGCTGGATCTTGGCGCGGACGACGGCGGAGACACTGCGGGGGCGGCGACAGAGAGCCGCGCGACGCTGCGGCAGCGGCAGAGCGAGCTGGAGCTCGAGATCCTCCACCTCGAGGCCGAGCTGGCCGAGAAGAACGACATGGTCGAGAAGTATTCGGACGTGGTGCGCGGCTGGGAGGGCAAGTTCAAGCGGCTGGAGCACCGGCTGACGCCCGGCCGCGAGTAGGACCGAGTCGCGAGTCGAGGAGGGTTGGAGGACAGACCTAACGCGGCGGGCAATGCATCTCCCCTGTATTTGTATCTCTGAAGGCGGCACGACGCCATCGAGCGAGCAGGGGACGTCCGCATGGCGCGCACTACTGCTGCACTCACTCACCTGTGGTGGTGGCGGCCGGCCTACTTGTTCTCACGGAGCGGCTCCCAGGCGCGCAGCAGCACGGCCGTCTTGTCGGCGTCGCGCACGGCGATGCGCACGAAGGTGGGCAGGTTGTAGCCGGGCTTGCCGCTGCGCACGGGCACGCCGTGCTGCTTGGCGAGCGCCACGGCGGCCTCGCACGTCTGCTCCGACTTGGTGTCGACCCAGATCCACGAGAGGAAGCTGTGGCCGAAGCACTGCCACGCGGGGAAGCGCTCGGCGAGCTGCTGCACGGCGTGCGCGCGCCACTTAGGCGTCACCTCCCACGTCTTGCGCAGGTAGGCGTCGTCCTGGACGACGGCCGAGACGAAGGCGAGCGCCATCGAGTTGACCGACCACGGCACCTGCTTCTGCTTGATGGCGGCCGCGTGCGCCGGCGTGGGCGCCACGACGCTGCCGATGCGCAGGCCCGTGCAGGACCAGATCTTGGTCCAGCTTGTCATGACCCACACGTCGATCTTGCGCGTGGCGCTGAGCTGCGCCACCCACTCGCGCTGGTGGATGAGCGAGTCGTCGCGCCAGTGCGGGCCCAGCCACGGCTGCATGCTCTCGTCGATGATGATGGTGTGGTTGTCCGGGCAGTGGGCCTCGATGTAGGCCTTCATGGCGGCCACGTCCATGTAGTCGCCCGTCGGGTTCGTCGGGTTGACGAGGCACGTGAGCGCGGCGCTCTGGTCGTCCCAGGCGAGCGTCTCGCGGCCGTCGGCCTTGCTCGAGCGCTCGTACTCCTTGTACTGCGTGAGCGTGCCGCCCGGGCGCCAGCCGCCGGCGCGCACGCTGCGGATCACCAGGTCGATGAGTTCGCTGGCGCCGTTGCCCATGAGCAGCAGCGGCAGGTGCGCGGCGCCTTCGCCCGGCCAGAGGAACTCGGCCAGGTGGCTGATGGCCGGCTGGAAGTCCGCCGGCGGGTAGTGGTGCACCGTGTGGATGGCGTCGGCCGCGGCCTTCAGCGCGCCCGCGGGCGTGCCGAGCCCGTTGGTCGTCACGCTGAAGTCCTCGGCGAAGTTGCTCAGGAACTTCCAGTCCTGCCCGCCGTGGAACGTCTGCGTCTCCGCGTCCCACACGGCCGCGTCCGTCGTCGACATGCTGGTTGATTGTGGGGGTTGACGGGCAGGTGCTTGAGGTTCTGGGGGCGGCAGGAGCAGCAGGAGACCGCGGCTTCAGGTGCTTCAGGTGCTTCAGGTGCTTGGGGGCCGATTGGCGAGTGACGTCGGCCGAGAAACACGCAAACGCGGGGCGGGAGGAGCGTGGATGGGAGGGGGGGTCGCGTCCCACTCTTGGGTCGAAGATCGGCGATTTAGCGTAAAAAGTGGCGAGTTGCGTAATTTGCGGGCAAATAGTTGAGCTGCGAGATTCGCTGAGAGTGAATGAATGCGAGCGGTATACAAACGGTCAGTCACGAGCCGCACCGGACGCCAGACGCCAACGGACACCGCCACGGACATGTCCGCTGGGCTTCCAATTTGCGATGCCGCCCGTCAAAGGGAAGACCCCAGAGATTGAAAGAGAGCAGAGGGTGGCAGTGAACTTTGCCAGGCGCGGCTGGCATTTATGGCTCCAAATGTTCTCACGAATTGCTGGAATGCACGGCATTTCCCGCCTCCAAATCGACGCACGCATCCTCAATTACTCTTTGTTGATGTCAGCCAAGCGCTGTCGCGTCAATACACGTACAACGAGCCCACACACGCGACCCAGTCGCGGCTTCAAACGCACCATCGAAACACAAATAATCCCCACGTAAACGTGAAATCAGCGCGATCTTTCGCATTTTCCGGCCATTTTTCCGCCCTTTCTCGGCGTCGACCACTTTGCCCCACTATAGAAAACCTGCGCATTGCGCGCCGCCGCCGAGGAAGCGCGCGCTCCGTCACCTCCAGCGCCTCCAGGCTGCGTCCGCGCGCCGTCCCAGGCTCTGCGCGCCATGCTGACGTCTCCGCGGTCCTTCGGCGCGCCGGCGCCGGCCCCGGGGGGCGTCGCCACCGAGCTCACGCCGCTGATCGCGGCCGGAAAGGCCGCCGCTGCGCCGCCACCGCGCCTGGGGTCCGTCCACGCGGCCGCCGCACCGCTGCAGCCGCCGCCGGAGCTGCTGTCGCCCTCGTACGCGGCCGCCTCGCCGTCCTCCTCGCGCTTCTCGCCCTTCCGCACCGCCGGCCTGCAGCGCAGCAGCAGCGCGAACGGCAGCGGCGCGCGCTCACCCGGCTTCTCGGCGTCTCCGGCGTCTCTTTCGTCCTCGCGCGGCAACCTGGCGTCGCTGCTGCGCGCCCGCGGTCCCCATACTAGCGACAGCGACAGCGACAGTGACGACGAAGACGACGACGACGACGACGACGGCAGTGAGGACGACAAGGCGGAGCGGCGAGACGACAACAGCTCCACCGTCGCCACGGCCACGCCGGTCGCCAAGGACGCGGAGTCACCCTCGTCGCCCTCGTCCAGCAGCGACGCCAGCGACCGGTCGGACCCGCGCTCGTCGCCGAGCCACGGCCAGCGCGCGTACTTCGCGTCGCCCGCCAAGATCCTGTGCTCGGCGTGCATGAAGGGCGACTTCTTCCAGGCGCAGAGCGCGATCGAGATGGCCGTCGCGCACGCCGCGGCTGCGGCCCAGAGCCTCCAGCTGGCGTCGCCCGTCGCGACCGACGAGGAGGAGCAGGAGGAGGAGGCCAGTCTCCCGGTGCGCACGCGCAAGCGCCGGGCACCGGCGGCGCACCCGGCGAGCGAGAGCGCCTCACACCACGACCGGCTGGCCGCGAGCGTCTTCCGCCTGCTCACGACGCTCGAGGCGCGGCACCAGATGAACGCGCTGCACCTGGCGGCGCTGTACGACCACCCGCCGATCGTCGAGTACCTCGCCAACGTCGCCGCCAAGTACCTGCCGCGGCTGTCGCCATCCACACAAGACTTCAGCCCCCTCACGACCGCGTCGATCAGCGTCGAGGCGTTCCTAGACAGCCGCTGTGGCGCGGCCAAGCACGGCGCGACGCCGCTCATGCTGTGCTCGTCGGTCGCCTGTGCGCGCGTGCTGCTAGACGCTGGCGCGCCACTACGCGCGACTAACTCGTCGGGCATGACGGCACTGCACTACGCGGCGAGCACGGGCAACGCGGCGTTCGTCAGCCTCTTGCTGACGCGAGGCGCCGACGTGGACCAGACGGACTCCCGAGGCGCCACCGCGCTGCATTGGGCGGTCTTCGAGGGCTTCCAGTACACCGCCATGCTGCTCGTGGGCTACGGCGCGAGCCAGAAGATCCGCGACTCGGAGCAGCAGACGGCGCTCATGATCGCCAGCGCTCTCGGCGACTCGTTCCTCGCCAAGCAGCTCGTGCTGGAGGGTGCGCCGGTCAAGGCGCGAGACAAACACGGACGCACGGCGCTGGACATCGCTCGACAAGGCGGGCACGTCGACACGGCGCGGGCACTGAGCGCAGGCGTGTCGGACCGGCTGGTGACGTGGGCGTCGCGCAAGGGCGTGACCGTCGCCTTCTTCTGGACAATGATGCTCACTTGCGAGGCGCTGTCACTCGTGTTCGCCGCCCCCGCCATCGCGACCTTGAGCGCGCGGCCGACGAGTCACGTGACAGTCGCGTCGCTCGCACTCTGCGCCGTCACCTGCGTGCTGTACACGTACGTGTGCGTCAAGGACCCGGGGTACGTCCCCAAGTCGCGCGAGCCGGCGTTCATGCTGCTCGCGGAAGAAGAGAGCGCGGTGCCGTGCCCGACGTGCGTCACGCGCAAGCCGCTGCGCTCCAAGCACTGCTCCGCGTGCCGCCGCTGCGTCAGCCGCTTCGACCACCACTGCCCGTGGATCAACAACTGCGTGGGACTCGGCAACCACCAGAGCTTTCTCTTTTTCCTGACATCGCTCTCGGTCTTCTGCTGGTGCATCGGCGCCGCGTCCGTGCTCATTCTGGCCGGCCGCGCGCCGCTGCTGCCGCCGACCCACGCAGCCGACGGCCCGCTCGCGTTCGGCCCTCCGCTCTGGGCGTCGTCCTCCCTCGTGACGACGCACTCGACGCTGCTGCTCCTGCGAGGCATCCACGCGGCGCTCGTGGTCTGCGCCGTCGTGTTCGGGGGGCCGACGACGGCGCTCCTCGTTCTGCAGCTGCGCAACGTGCGGAACAACCTGACGACCAACGAGGTGTTCAACAAGGACAAGTACCCGTACCTCAAGACGCCGCGCGGCGAGTTCTCCAACCCGTTCGACCGCGGCGGCTGCCGGAACTTCGGCGACGTCTGCTGCTGCGCGACGGTCGACTATGACGCGCTCGCAGTCGACCTGGTGTTCGACGACGACGACTGCGCCGGCCTCCAAGACGACGAAGAAGATATGGAGGTCGTCGTGGACCCGCAGTATGAGCGCAACGACCTGCACGAGGGTGAAGACGACGGCGTCGAGCTCCTGCCGAGAGCAGCGGGTTAGCGCCACAGCAATACATCACTTCGTGGTCAAAGGCGGCGATCCGTCGGGTTGCAATGTGGTGTTCGAGGTCGTGTTGATCGAGGTAAGTGTCATAAACGTCGCCCGCCCCCTCCAGCGACTCAGGTGCGCACCGACGGCTTGGCGACGGAGGAGGAAGGCGACGCGCACGAGTACCCCTTGGCGGCCTGCACGATCTCGCGCGCGATCTTCTTCTCCTCCTTGAGCTGCAGCAGCCGCTCCTTCTGGCGCGCCTCGTGCAGTGCGCCGTGGCGCTTGACCTGCACGCGGCGCCGCACCTCCTCCTCCTCCATGGCGCGCCGGCGTTCGGCCTGCTCGGCCAGCCGGAACTCCTGCTCGATGATGCTCAGCTTGGCCGCCTGCTTGTCCAGGTCCACGACGCGTCCGCGCTGGTCCACGAGGCCAAGCGAGTTCAGGTGGCCCTGGAGGGTGCGACTCTCGAAGTGGTGGCGCAGGTTGGCGTCCAGCAGCGCGTTGTACGTCGGCAGCTTCTCCTGATGCACCCCCGAGAGCGAGAAGCCGCTCTCCCTCGCACGCAGCTGCGCCTCGGACGCGCTCTTGCCCTTGCTCTTGGCCATGGTGGCGTCGTCCGAGTCGGGTGGGCTCTTGTTGGCGGTATGCAGACTTGGGTGAAGTGCTGGCGCGCTCAAGCAATTGGCCGACTGGAGTCCAGCGTGGCCAGCGTGAGCACTCTTCTTCAAGGTGCTCGGTCGGGTATTTATAGCAGCCACGTGCCCAGGTCAAGGCATTCCAGAACGCGGAGAGCTATTGTTGGTGTGGAGATACGACTGCAGTCATGCGCGGATCCT
>JAADYH010001003.1:0-11789 GCA_023338125.1 Phytopythium aichiense
CTCGACATGGTCGCCGTGCGACTTGGCGTCGGTGATCACCGCGGTCATGGCTGGAAGGAGATGATGGGCTGCCGGCTGGCTGGCGAGTTGGCGAATGAACCGAGCCAACCACTGTTACATCTGCAGGAGAGGAGCGTTCACAGCCGCACGACGGCAAGATTGATCGGCAGCGGCGACCTCAAGATCTGGAACAGCGACCAAGGACTCCAGGTGAAGACAATCTCTACGCGTGTCTTTGCGGTCCGAAGGATCGCTCTGCAGCGACTTCCGCGGCGGCCCTCAGAGCGCTTCCGGCGGAAGCGGATGCACAGAAGATGAATGGCTGCGCGTCGGGAGATTACGACTCCGACATCCCTCGGTGGTGATCGGAAGCACACTGCATCGAGCGCGCTTGATCGCGAAGAGAGGTAAGAGGCAGCCCTTTGCCAAGAGCGAGGAGCGAGAGTTGGCTGGACGACGAAGATCCGCCGGTTGCAGTGCGACTGGCACCTCAAGGTTCGCCAATGAACTTCGGAGACTTGCCGACGTCACCAAGCCGCTTCTCGTGTCAAACGGGCAGCTCGCGAGCGTCGAGCGCGCTGATTGGCGCTGCGGACCGGACCAGTCGCGTCTCCGGCTGCTGCCGAGTCACTCGAGCGACTCGCCGTCTTCAACTCAGGCGTGGCGCTCGAGAGTCGAGTCGAGCTTCTCGTGGAGCGCATCCCGGGTGGAGGCAGCGGATCGATGCTTGGAGGACCATTTTCACTCCAACTGACTGCGGCGTGGCACTCGCCAGCGCAAAGACGCGAAATCCTCTTCGACCGCGGCGAAGAAGCAGCTGATCCCGCCTTCATCTGGACTCTTTGGGGTCTCACGCTGGCGCACACGCATCACAAAGCCTGTGTCGCCATCGGTTCCGCCGTGTGTCAGTGCAACAACCGGCTCAACTCAGTGGCCAGCTTCGCTTTGGCACAGTTGATGTCCCAACGAGGTGAGAGAGTGCCGTCGAACCGACTGCGTCCTCCACTTTGACAGGTCCGGCGGTGCGTCGCCCGCGCAGAGGTGATGCAGTGCGTGTTCGCGGCTTGATTGGGTCGCGGCTGCGGACGAATCGCAGATCGCGGACACGCAAGACGCGGCCTCGTTCATAGCCGCTCCGATCTAAACTTGGCAGCCATCGTTCGTCTCCTGTCGCTGACAGGCGACTGTCAAACGCGGCGATTGGCCGAGACCGAGACAGCCACCACGCGCGCTGAGCGGCCTCACAGGCGTCGACGCCGCTCTTGTGGATGGGGAGCACCGCGGCGATACATGCACGTCCAACGGAGATGACTCCGATGCGGCGAACATGCGGCACGTCCATCCCAGCGCCGACTTCGGAGCGGAGACCGATGCGGCGGCACCGACAGACCTCGCCTTCTGAAGAAGAATTTGATCGCCATCGGTGACAGTGACCAACCACTGCATAAACAGCGCAAGTCGAGTCTGTTCGCTGAAGCCATCAGCAGCACAGCGCTTCATGGACAGAGCCACCGGCGGGAAGGCGCTTGTCTGCCCAACGACAACAGCACTTCGCAATTCCCCGCGCTAAGAGCACCACCATGGCGCCACCCCGGGCCTCGCGATGGAGAGCGAGCGCGCTTGCGGTTGCGTGTGCCCTCGCGGGCTTCACGACGTCGACCAACACGGCCGTCCGCGCTGAGAGCGCCAACCCGCTGAACTTTGCCGGCTGCCCGGAGAGCCACTTGCCCGAGTACTTCTGCTGCAAGTACTCGGAGACGACCATGGAGATCTTCACCAAGTTCAATCTGCCCACGGGCGGCGCGTACGAGAGCGACTACCGCGACGGCTGGGCACTCGGCCGCAAGGTCAACTACCCGTACCACAAGTTCACGCCCGACACGCCCACCTTCCACTACGACGAACCCGACAGCGTGTGCCGCATGCGCGTGGTCGTCACGGACTTCGCCACGGGTACCACCTCGGAGGAGCTGCAGTGCGCTAGCTCGGACAGCGGCGAGTACCCGTCGTCCTACTCGCTCAACGCGTCGCTGGTTGAGGACTCGCAGGACCCGACCGTGTACTGGACGTCGCCGACCAACGCGCGCAACAACAACGCATCCTTCCCCATCGGTGCCGTGTGCACCAGCCTCATGGACGCCACGACCGGGAACGTGAACGCCACCGCTAAGGCGCTGTGCGCGTCTTCGTCCTCGGCCGTCACCCCGCAGTTCGTCACGTACGGCGAGAGTAAGCTGGTCGTCATTTACGTGCTGTACGCGGCCGTGTTCGTGTTCCTCGGTCTGTGGGCGGCGTACAAGCGGCGTCCGATCGGTGGCGACAGTTCGCGCAAGGCCGATCTGGAGATGGCGCAGAAGCTCCTGACCGAGCCGGTGACGCCGTTGCCGCACCACAATCAGCCTGGCGCCAGCGAAGGTGCCTCGTCGGTGATCGATCCTAACATCGTTCAGTCGGGGTACAGCTCGTCGCTTGTCGGCCAGCTCGTGTTCACGTACTTTCTGCTGGCGACGTTGGCGCTGCATGCGCTGGTGATCATCGTCATCTGCGACTACTACGCCGAGTTCACGCCAACGCTCTTCGGCTCCCACAACGCGCTCGTCTTCTTCCTCGTGTGGCTTGCGACGGCGCTGTGGATGGCCGGCGTCGTCATGTTCCAGCACACCGTGCGCAACTTCTTCCGCCTTGGTGCTCCACTCGACAGCTGCGAGTACGTTCACCTGGCGCGTCTCGAGCAGAACGACGGCGAAGGTGACGGCGAAGTGCTGCTCACCGACCGCTCTGGCGTCTCGGACTTGGTTGCGCGCGCGGAGAAAGTCTTCTCCATTTTCAACTCGACAAGTGCTCATGGCGGCGTTCGGTACCAGCAGACGGTCGAGGTGCAAACCATTGACGACCGACGTTTCGTCGAGTTCCAGCACATGCGCTACGTGTATGACGAGGACGCGAGGCGGTTCATTCCCGGCACGATGGCGCTCTCGCGGTCGCTCGCGCTCCCAACGACGAGCGAGAGCGCCGTGTCGGCGATCAAGGGCTTGACGTCCTTCGAAGCGACGCGGCGCCTGAACTTGGTCGGCGCGAACGCGGTCGAGGTCTCCATGCCGTCGTTCGCGCGGTCGCTGCTAGTCGAGTTCTTCACGCTCTTCTACGTCTACCAGATCATGAGCTACTACGTGTGGTATTATTTCACATACTTTGCAGAGCCGTTGACTTGGGCCGTGGACTTCAGGTGTTGGTGCTTGTCTTGCCGTTGGCGATGTGAATGCTAGGCGCTACAAGAAAGCGTTAAGCAGTGTCGCGTCGGTGTGTGGTCGAGCGACGAAGGGTCTGTGCAGAGTAGCAGCGTTGCTGTGTCTGGTGAGTTGTCTGGTGAGTCAAGACATCGAGTGCGGCACAACGTTGACAGGTTGGTCGCCGTGGATGTGAAATTAGTATATACGTGGGTTTCTCAATAACATTTCGGACTTGGAAATTGGTTTGGTGGCTTCGGAAGTAGTTCGTCGAGAAACCGGCCAGGGTTCGAGTCCGGCAGTGGGTGAACTTCGTGGCGCTATTGTCCCTTGTCCCGTAAACGATCTTGGTCTTCCGCGTTTTGTCAAGTAGTCTGTCCCGAAAATAGCGCTCGAATTCTCCCCTGTTATAAATCTTGGCGTACTTAATCGGATGGATAGGGTACATATTTTATATTAATACATCTCGACTCGACCATTTCCACTCTGGTAATACATCTCATCTCGCCCATTTGAACTCTGGTAATACATCTTGACTCGACCATACATACTCCAGTAATACATCTCGACTCGACCATATGCGTTCTGACACATTTTACTCTGGGTTTACTGAGTGTTTGAGGAAGAGGATGCAAGCTTCTCCGTCAGCACTTTGAGGAAGTCAGCCCGACGCTTGGCTGCCGTTTCTGGGCCCATTCCTTTCGTCAGTGTTTTCTCGTGATCACGAAGTGTCTTGGGGCTGCGCTTGTTGATGAGGCTCACGATCTTCTTGATACTGCACGTAACGAGTATGCCGCAGTCGAAGCTGTTCGCTTGGAGAGGCGCGGTCTTTCGCTCGCTGTACTGGATCTGGTAAAGAGCGGCTGTAGCGTGAGTAGCAACTCTGACTTGACGGACGAACCACTTCATGACGTCCGTAAGTTGGCTTGGGTTGTGACAGGGCTTCTTGGACTTGCTGTTGAAGGGTGCTGTGGCGACGGAGTCAACGTGATAGATGCGCACGGTGGAATCCATGATGCCCTCGAGGATGACCAGGCTGAAGTGGTTCCTTCCCGCCACTGGAAAGAGTACGTACCGCTTGGACTGCCAGTCGATCATCGTGGGGAAGTGTGCGATGCTGTCGAACTTGCCACTTCGTTTTGCGCGCTCAATCGCCATGAAGATAGAGCATCCAAACGCGCAGACTTGGTCGCCGCCCTTGACGAACTGGAGGGTGATGAAGTCAACGATCGCCGAGCTCAGGGTTTCGCCAGGCTTCAGCGTCTTCATATCGCTCGCGAATATGCTCCCTGGAGCGCCAGTGTGAGGGCACGTGTAGGTCAGGAAGATCGAGTCGACCGCTGCAGCCTCGACGCGAGCCGACTTGCGCTTAGGACCAGGCACAGGCTTGGCTATTTTGTCGGGCGTGTAGTCAGAGTCGTCGCCATTATCCGCGGCGCTTGAAGAGCTGGAGCTGGCGCCGTCGTCGAAACTTCCTTCGGACACGTCGTCATAGTCCTCCTCGTCATCATCGTACTCGTCTTCTTCGCTTTCTTCGCTTTCTTCGCGGTCATCGCTGTCTTCATCCTCGATCCCTTCGTCGCTTCCATAGTCGGTAGGAACGGAGTCCTCGCCGTCAGGAGTTGTCGGGGCCTCCGACGACGATCCGGAGCTGGAATGAACGCTGTTGTCAACACCGTCGTCAAGAATGAGAGCCGCCAGATTTTGGGCCGCGGTGGTGCTTGCTTTCTGCTGCTCTGACGCTGGGATCAGGACCGCTTCTGGAGGAGCCACGAGTGCATCCAGAGGCGGACTGGTTCTCATTGGTGTTGAAGCTGCCGCAGCCGTCCGATCTGGAATAGACATATCCGGCTGAGTTGCCGCTGGAACAACCAGTGCCGCCAAAGATGCTGTCGAATCATCCGCTTCTGGAACACATGCTGCCGGTGACACAGGCGGAGACGCTGGCTTCTGACGCTCCATGAACCGAATGACCCAGATGCGCTGAGCCGCGTTTCTCTTCTGAAGGAACTCAGGGTGTGTCCTGCAGTGCGTCAGCAAGGACGAGCTTGTCACCAACTCGTTTGCGCGAAGACACTCGTTGTAGTAGCTCTGCACTTCAAGCTCGAACACTGCAGCTTTGCGCTTGCGTCCCACGCGGATCTGACGCAAGTCTTCCGGCGGCGCGGTGATGTGACTCAGGGTCTCATCCGAGTACTTCCTGCGCCAGCCAAGCAGCGTACCCTTTGGCACGCCAAGCTTCTTTGCCGCGTCGTTTGAGGTCCAGGTGCTGTTCTCCTTCCACTTGCGAAGCTTTGCGATCTTCTCAGCAATTGGAAGAAGGGTGCACGCGCGCTTGTCCATCGAGGCGTGTGGTTTGTTGGCGTGTCAGGTTCGATGAAAAATCAAAAGTGTCCTGACGCTAGACACGTGGCAGTAGTGACGGTTTAATTGAGTGTAAACTTTCGTCCAATCAAACGCGATCTTACGTGTCCCTGGGTGAATAAAACATTATTCGAGTTGTTAAAAACTTGGGTTGAGTCGACTCGTCTTTCCATGTTCAAGGTCCAGTCGAGATGTATCACCAGAGTGAATATGATAGAGTCGAGATGTATTACCAGAGTTCAAATGGTCGAAATGAGATGTATTACCAGAGTGTATATGGTCGAGATGAGATGTATTACCAGAGTGTATATAGGCGAGTCGAGATGTATCACCAGAGTGTATATAGGCGAGTCGAGATGTTCTACTGGAGCGCATTTGGTCGGGATGAAACAGTGAATCTTATACTGATTTATCTGGTACAACTGATGTCCAATCGAACGTGGATTGCTTCCCATTGGTTAATCGCTTTGGTGACGAGCCCAGACACGATTTGAAGGTTCGTTTAAAATTCTCTCGTGCGTCTGACATACCAGTCCGCAGTACATTTTGGCCTCGCGAACGAGATCCCATTCTTCAATTCGCCACTCAGGACACACCAGCAGCCAACCGAAGTTTCTGTCTCGCCCAGTGAGTACCCCTGGGCGGGATGGGTGGATACATGACCCAGCGCAGCAAAAAGGATCACAGGACGACCCCACCAAGCAGAGGCGTCAAGAGCAGGCAGACATCGATTCGGCGACGTACTGCAGGGACCAAGCCCAAACCGCGGCACTGTTCCTTTGAAAGTCTCGAGGAGCACGAGTTCAGAGCCGGCAAGACTCCTTCTGCAGTTACCTGTCGACTGGCGTCGGTGTGTCCTGATCCGTTGCTGCGCCAGGAGATACAGCGAACAGCAGTCATCATGAAACAGATCCAGGTGGAAGCGTGGCATCTCGTCAACATGCACACTCTGCGCTGCCTTGAGCACGATCTTCCCCTCCCGGACTACGGAGGGACCTTCTTTGATCGCTGTTGTGCCGGTGTTGCTTCTACACCACGGGCAAGTGCGATCGCAAGAAAAGACCCCAATCTGTGGCAGTCTATATCGATTTACAGAGACCAGAGGTCTAGGGCTGGCTGCGCCGGGGTCCCTGAGCTGATCTACATGAGCGCACAAAAGGCTCAGCTGCGTGAGCAGATGATCGTTGACGCTGGAGTGATGATCCGTGAGCACTTCCGCAAGCGCCTGCGTCTCTACATACGAATACACTACTGCCTGAGCGTCCAAGGTCTGACCAAGAAACAGAAGAAGGAGCACAACAAGAAGGTAAACCAGATCCTGTTCGCCTGCTACAACACGAACGATTCGGAGCAGACGGAAGTGCTCGAGCTCCGACGACTTCTAGTGCCAGTCGACAAGGCGTGGAGTGAGGAATGGATTCCATGGCCAAACAGAATCACCACGGAGGGCAAATTTGGATTCTACCTTCGACTGCTGTGGAAGTTCCAGCAAGAAGTCGAAGCGCGGATGACATCGTTCCCGAACGAGAAAGGCGTTTGCGCGTTCTCTCTGTTCCCACACGCTACTTCGTACCAAGCCGCCCACGTCACAATCAATGCGACAACCTTGTTTGGCGTTTGTGCGCGCATCAAGGTCGACATGGGTGTGGAGATGACTGAGCAGTGGGGGCTAGACGATGTGAATTTCGACCACAAGTCGTTCAAACTTGCTCGGTGGGCAGTCATGCGCAAAGCATTCCCCGTGGGAAAGTTTGAGACGATGCGAGCGGATTGCGAGCTATCCAGGTCGGCGTTTGCTGGCATAAGCGTCGAGGAGAAGTACGAGTGGGCATCTCGTATGTTCGCGAATCAAGTGACATCGGACGGCTGTAGTGCCAGTGTGCTGATGTGGCGACGGAAGTCTGTAGATGACTTTTCAAAGGCCGATGGAAAGCCTCCGGTCGAGGAAGGTTTCCAGTTCTCACCTGGTTACATGCCGAATGTCGTCATCGGCTTGGCCCCAGGGATGCGCTCAATGTGCACTGCGGTGCGAGAGGACTTGCGGCCTCGGCGGTTCAAACGCGTCGCGAAGAAGCGAGGGAAAGGACAGCTTCAACGCCGCAATGCGAGGAAGATGGCCGACTATCCAAGCTGGTTCAAACATCCGAAGCCCGTCAAGCGCAAGAATGGCCATGACATTGTCAGTGTCAGGTCCCGAGAGTTTCGCCACGTCGCCGGGTTCAACAAGTCTCGGGCTTGGCTTGAAGGGCTTAAGCGACGACAGCCTGAGTATGCATCTACTATTCGAGAGACGCCTTCGTTCAAGACCGCAAGCTACAACGCATACGTCGAGCGTCTCCACTATGTGTTCACGCACCTGAACTCTCTCCTCGCGTTCTGCTCAGAGTGGCCGTTCCTGAAGTGGAAATTCTTCCGGAAGCGGATGGCGCGGATGGCGGTGGATGCGATTGCAGCCAGAATCGTGCCGTCTCCCAGTTCCCAAGTGTGTGTCGCGTACGGAAACTGGCGCAGTAATGGTGTGGTCAAGGGCCACGCGACCAGTCCCAACAAGGGATTGAGGAAGGCGCTTTCGAAGCGTGCAATGGTGGTCTCCATGGACGAGTTCAGGACGAGCATGTGCTGCTCGACGTGCCACCACGTACTTTCGACGGTCTACTTCGCGGTCAACACCATGCTTCCATGGCGCAAGAAGCACAAAGGTGTTGTGGACGTTCGGAACCGTGCCGAGGTCGAGTTCAGGATGCGCAAGTGTCACTCGGTTCTGCGGTGCGACAACCACGAGTGTGATGCCGCTTTCTGGGATCGCGACGTAAACGCAGCGATCAACATCCTGAATCTGCTGAAGTGTGCCCTGCTCGGGCTCAATCGTCCTGCCGCCTTCAATCGTGAGCGGACGAGCTCTTGATTGAACTTCAATCGTGGAGACGAGAAACTCTCCACCCGGACCAGCTCGAAAGAGCTGGGATGTTCCGGATACTGCAAGTTTGCTTTTTAGTCAGGTGACATTGTCTGCACCTTAACATGTAGTATTTTACGTACTGGAATTTGGGCATCGTCATGACGGTCGTGGTGATCGGCACGGCTGCTGTCAACATCTGGAGCACGCGGCACATGCAGGCGGCCGTCGTGACGCTCACTCGGTACGAATCCCGTGTCGAGGTCTGGCGCCGCGCTGATACCAGCAAGGGTGGTCAAGACGGCGTCTGGACGACGACCGACTCGCGCGACCTCGTGCCCGGGGACCTTGTCCGCGTGCAGGAGAACTGGAGCCTGCCGTGCGACTTGGTCATCGTCAAGGGAGCGACAGTGTGCGACGAGTCCATGCTCACGGGCGAGTCCATGCCGGTGCAGAAGTCGAGTTTGCCGGATGCTCACAACCTCGAAGACCCTGGGGTGTCGTCGAAGGCGTATGGCAAGAAGTACACGCTCTTCGCGGGTACGCGGGTGCTCGAGTCTGGCCGTGGCGATGAGATTCTGGCGGTGGTGCAGACCACCGGAGCGTACACGACCAAGGGCAAGCTCGTCCAGTCGATCCTGTTCCCCGTGCGCATGCGCTTCAAGTACGACGAGCACCTCAAGGCGCTGATCACGCTGCTGCTCATCTACGCGGTGATCGCGTGCTATCTCGGCATCAGTTTCTTGACCAGTAACGGCAAACTGACCAACAAGATGACGGCCTTCTGCTACTGCATCTTCCTCATCACGGCGGTCGTGAGCCCGCTGCTTCCTGTCGTCATCACCGTGGGCCAAGTGAATGCGTCCAAGCGTCTCGCCTCGCGTGGCATCTTCTCTCTGAACGTCCAGCGTATTACGCTCTTCGGCAAAGTGCGCGTCTTCTGCTTCGACAAGACGGGCACGCTCACCAAGCAGGGTTTGGACTTCCTTGGCGTGCAGCAAGTTCACAATGGCGACAGCAGCGCAGCAGCGGGCAATGGACACGTGGGCACGGCGTCTTTCGACGCGAACTTGGTCAACGATGTCTCTACGAGTGCGCCCGGCATCAACTCGCTGCTCCAGTACGCTCTTGCGACGTGCCACTCAGTGAGCTCGCTCAATGGGTCTCTGGTGGGCAACGAAGTGGAGGTGCGCATGCTGGAAGCGACCGGCTGGTCGCTAGTCGAGAACCAGAGCGACGACAGCACCTCCAAGCCGACGTACGTCAAATCTCCGTCGTCGGTTGAGCTCGAGTTCGTCAAGCGCTTCGACTTTGACCACGCGCGCATGTCCATGAGTGTCGTGGTGCGCGACCGGGCGACGGGCAAACTCTTCGTCTTCTGCAAGGGTTCGTACGAGCGCATGCAGGAGCTCAGCCAGCCGCAGAGCGTGCCTGCAGACTACTCGCGTGTTGCGGATGCTCACGCGCGCCAAGGATGCTACGTCCTGGGCGTCGCTGGTCGCGAGCTTCCGTCGGACTGGACTCCCGAGCAGGTGAGCGCCTTCGTAGCGAACAGAGACGCGGTGGACAAAGGTTTGTCCTTGCTGGGACTGCTGCTGTTCCGGAACGAGCTCAAGAGCGACACCCCGTCGGCCATCGCGCAGCTCAAGGCTGGCGACATCCGCACTGTCATGATCACGGGCGACAACGCGCTCTGCGGCTGCTACATTGCTCGCTCGAGCGGCATGGTCGCTCCCGAGTCGCGCATGCTACTCGGCGAGTTGGTGGAGGCTGACGATGCGGACAGCGGTGTCGTGCGATCCTCGTTCGTGTCCACCAACTCGAAGAAGAAGGACGACGGCCGACGACTCGTGTGGCGTGATGTGGACGATAACGACACTGTCTTCAGCTTGGAGGAAGTCAAGCAGCTGGTGGCGACCAACGAAGACATCGAGTTGGCCGTCACTGGCACAGCGTTCGACTTTTTGAAGGCTTCGTCGCACTTCACCAGCCACTCCAAGAGCGAGAACGACGACAACCTGCTGTTCAAGATCCGCATCTTCAGCCGCATGACACCGGACGGCAAGGTTGCGTGCGTTAAGCTGCACATGGCGGCAGGTGTGGTTACGGGAATGTGCGGGGACGGCGGCAACGACTGCGGCGCGCTGCGCATGGCACACGCTGGCGTGGCGCTCAGCGACGCCGAGGCGTCTGTGGTCTCGCCGTTCACGAGCAAGCCCAAGAGCATCGAGTCGGTGGTTGACCTTTGTCGCGAAGGCCGAGGCGCGCTCGCCACTTCGTTCGCGTCCGTCAAGTTCCTCATCATGTACGGCGTCATCGCGTCGACGCTGCGGCTGTTTCAGTGGTACCACGCCGTCATCATGTCCGAGTGGTGCTTCATCCTGGCCGACGGCGTGACGCTGGTCGGTCTGTCGTATGTCATCACACTGTCGCGACCGCTGCCGGAGCTCGGGAACCAACGCCCGACGTCGAGCCTCATCGGCCCGACGACGCTGACGTCCATCGTTGGCCAGGAGCTGATCAACATTGTCTTCCTGTTCAACGGCGTGCACATGCTGATACGCGAGGACTGGTACTGTCCCTTCACGCCGGACAACGTCGACCTGGCCAAGTGGTGGCTGCTCTCGGACAACCACATGGCCACGGTGCTCTTCTTCACGGTTATCACCCAGCAGCACGTCGCGGCGTGGGTCTTCAGCTTCGGCTCGCGCTTCCGCGCTCCCATTTGGCGCAACTACCTGCTCGTGGCCGTCTTTGTCGTCCTCGTGGTGCTCGATATCTACCTCATCGTGGGCGGGCCGAGCGACTTGACGGACCTGTTCCGCATCGCGAGCAGCACCAACGTTGTTGTGCTGCCGTACATCCCGATGCCTCTGTCCTTCCGTCTCAAGTACTTCGCGCTTCTGCTCGGCAACGTCGCGGCCGTCATTCTGTTCGAGTACGCCTTCGTGCTCGGCCCCGTGCGCGATTACCTCCGCCGCCGCTTTCACAAGGACCAGTTCAGTCTGCGCAAGTAGTCGAGTCTGATCCAACGCGATTGTGCTCGTCAACATCTCGCTTCCAAGCGGCTGACCAGCTTATTGCAATTGAAAGCATTGACGTGAACGAACCAACTGTCATTGTTGCTTTATGATTATCGCGTTTACGTTGTAAAAAAAAACCATCGCAAAGCGACCACCTCAATGCCCGAATTGACGGGCTATCCACTGCCTGCGGAAGATACCGCAGACAACAGGCTGCAAGGCCTGAAGGTCACCTCCACCCGAAGGAAGAGGCACCTGTGAACACTTGTCGATGCCGAC
>JAADYH010001004.1:0-11789 GCA_023338125.1 Phytopythium aichiense
GAGAGCCATGCCAAGCACTCGAAAGAGGTCGACATTCGCGTGCTGTACGTGTGTGCGCGCAACGTCGAACGGTCGACCGGTTTTCCAGCCGTCACACCACAGCTGAAGAGCTGGTTCTTCGGCGCAGCAGACAAAATGGCGGATCGGTTGCTGGCGACATTCACGTATGCAGAGGCGCACTGGGACCAAGTCGGCAAGCAGTGGCTGGAGTTGTTCAACACGTCTGGAGCGGATGCTGAGGTTTCCAGCGCGCTCGAGTTGGCTGCCAAGAACTGCACTACTGCGAGTCGAAGTGACGAGAACCCTTGCCCAGTGAAAAGGGCACGTGTAAGCAGCGATACCGCTGCTGATCCCAAAAGCGGTGCGCCGAGCAGCAACGGAAGCAAATTGCTGGTCGTGGTTATCGACGAAGCGCGATTCCTGATCGAAACGAAGGTCAGCAAAGCGAAAGACTCGACGAACTACCTCCGCGCTTTTCGTCGAGCACTGCAAGCCGCAAACTCCAAGATCGAGCCGGCTCGTGGACGCATTTTCGCGGTGTTCGTCGACACGAACTCGCAGATCCACGACTTTGTGCCTCCGGCTGCGTTAGATCCATCGGCGAGGGGGGTGAACGACGAGTCGCTGAGCGAGTTGTTCCCGCCTTTTGTGCTGACGCACACGATGGACGCGCTGCGGGAGGACGCCAAGTACGAGCAGCCCGACGGCTCGTTCGATTACGAGGCAGCCGCGAAGCAGCCAGATCCAGTTGCCGCGTGGCATGCCGTTTTGTCAATGGGACGCCCGCTCTGGAAGTGCAGTCTTCCGGATGGCGGGACTGTGGCGCACAAGCAAGGAGTTGTGCTGAACTTTGCGGCCACCAAGCTGCTACTTGGTGCTAAGGTCAGCGATGAATCCAGCTACAGCATGACCACTCTCGGCGGCGTCGCAGCGCTGCTTTGCCGCCTCGGACTACGCCCACGCGCAAACTCCGGGTTGTCGTCGCGGATGGTTGCAGACTTCATGGCGGTGCTGGGCTACGTGACCTATACGTACGACGCTCATATCAGCAACTACCCGTCGGAGCCCATGTTGGCGTTTGGCGCGACGCGACTCTGGTACGAGCTGGAAAATAGTGCTTTGGCGACTTACATGTTGCCACAGTTCAAGGAGCTGCTGCGGCAAGGCATGATGGACACCGGGAACATCGGCGAGATCGTGGCGCGCATCATCCTGTTGCTGGCAATGGACGAAGCGGTGGCGCGCGCGTTTCCTGAGCACGGAGATGCGACGAAGAAAGCCACATTTCGGTTCGTGGGCCAGTTCTGCACGGCGAAGCAGTTTCTCGACCAGCTCGGCGGTGAGTTTCCCGAGTTGAGGCGTACGGAAGGTACCGAGTTGGTGCACGGCGATGAGGAGGCTGCCTTCAAAATGTGGTTGGAGAAGTGGGAGGGCTGGAAGATTGGCTTCAGCCAGTTTGTGGAGCTGCGAGAGGTGCCGACGGAGAAGGCGCTTTGGGCAATGCTCGGACGACGAGCAGCTGGCATACTGCCTCGCAACCAGGATGGAGCGGACCTACTGATCCCGATCTTCTGCGACAACACCGTGTCGTTCGTGCTGATCCGAGTGAAGAATATGCATGACGCCGACCGGTATTTCCCCGACACTGCGACGACCAAGCTGGCGCCGTCGAAGGCGTTCAAGCCATGTCATCCGATTTCCTTCACGCCACCGCAAGACATGATCCGCGTGTACATGACGTTGCGAGAGTGCGATGTGGCTCCAAGCTCAGTGCCGCCGCCGAGTGGATCACGACAGTCAGTCCGTCTTGCGACACGGAGCGCGAAGAATGCAGGCGAGAAGCCGGCGGTTGCGCCGAGCACGCGCCAGTATCGCGGGCCGCGGTACTTCCTCATCGACGCTTCGGACGCAAGCGCGGTATCCTACTCGCTGGTTCTTCGTGGGATGTGCAGGACGCCGAAGAGAAGTCCGAAACTAGCGGAGCTCAAGCCGAAGCTGTGGCCGTTCTTGACTGAGAAGGTGTCGAAAGAGCTTGAGGAGATCGCGAACGCGGCCTGGTGGGACCCGATGGACCAAGTGCGGGACAACCTGTCGAAGCGAGCGGATTCAAAGAGTGCAGGCTCCCCGGAGGAGATTATGCCTGCCACGCTCTTGGAATCTGCCGCACGCGAAGTGCTGCGATTTGACTTTTTCAAGCCTCCGAGCGCTGTGCCAGCGAGAAACCTCGCGTCCGAGACCCAGGGAGCCCAAAGTGCGTCGGAGGGGGATGAAAGTACGCTCGAGGATGAAGATGTCAGCAGTCACGAGGAGGAAGAAGAGGAGTCCAAGCAAACCAAAGACTTGTCCGAGGAAGTCGAGCACATGGAAGTTGGCGAATCTCAGGAAGATCTGAGCATGCCCATTGACGAGTGAGCTGCGCTGCCGAGAGCGAGGCGCGCCACGAACCACAAACTCGACGGCGTCCTTGGTTGTGTCGAGCTCCAAGTTGGTACCTCGCCTCGCGGACGATCGTGGCCGCGTCTCAAACAGTGTCGTTGGGCCGCTCGGAGAAGTCCAGGCTCGATCTCTTCTCTCGCGACTTCATTTCAAACACGGACAGGAGTGTCCATCAGCAACTCAACGCTCGTGTGGAGTGCAACGAGTCGAGGTGTTCGGTGGCTAATCATTCGTGCGCGCGCATGCAGACCAGAAGACCTCGAGTCGAATCTTTGATGCTACAAACTTATATATGAAAAAGGGAAGTCCTACGCTTCGATGGTTGGTCTCCACACCCAGTGTTCGCAATGACCATTTTGCATCACACTCGAGCTGTTATCGCTGCTGTGCTCGCGGCGGCGTCCTTCACGAATCCGACCAGCCTCTGAAGTCGGCCATAGAAGCTCTCCAGCGAGAGGTCCGCGTCTGTGCTGATATACGCACTCTTGAGCACCGCGAAGGGCGCTACTTGCCCGATCCACTGTAGTGCGTCCGCGTCCATCGACGACCCACACAGCGTGATGATGTTTACTTGTCCCGATCTGGAGCGCTTCAGCAAGGCACACGCCTCGTCCGTCGACTTGGCCGAGGGGACGAACCGCTCGATACAAACCGTGTGCAGCATGTTCTTCTTCCAGCTCGCGAGCTCTCGCGCGTCCAGCTGCGTGTCAGGCGTGCCCACCACGTAGATGCCGGTCGTCGCACTTCGCAGCGCGGCGGTCAGCCGCGGGAAGAAGAGCGCGCTGACGATCTCGACGTATGCTGTCGGAGCCTCCGCCAAGATGCAGACAGGCAATCCGTTCGCGACGACGACCGCCTGCGCGATCAGCTCCATGACGCGGGTCTCGATAGCGTTCATGGCCCCTTGAAGCTGGGCCGACGACTGCACGGCTCGAACAGCGTACTCGATCGACTGTGTGGATCGTTCGAGGCCGAGGTGCTTGGCCATCCAGCTCGTCGGCATCAGCACGTCTTCCCAGTACATGACGATCGCTTGCGGTCGACCGGGAGTTTGCATTTGGCGCCCACCACTGAGAGGCGAGGTGAGACTGAAGGGCGGCGGCGTTGTAGCGGACCCGAGGGTGGGCGAGGACTTGCGCCAACGGCGCGACGAGGGCGGCGAGTTGCGCGACGGAGTCGTGTACGGGGAGTAAGCAGACGACATTGCTGCGTGTGATTGGAGGTAGTCGGAGACGTCGGGTGTGCGTCTGAGAGCGCGAGATGGAGAATGAGAGGACGTCTGTTGTGTTATTTGGCTCGTCGGTGGGAGTGAGGCAACTACAAGGACCATCATTCTGGGAACGTTGCGCTGAAAATGGGTATAGCTCACTTGAACGGCGTGAGTGATTGTCATCTCTCCAAATTCAATTACTGTATCCGAAATACCGCTTTCTAGGCTATTTTTATTGCTAAAAGAGTGTATATAGCACTTCATATATCGTTCATTTACATATCTACAACGTCATTATCATGGACTGCATTCCCTTCTCGTTCCAGTGACTATCTGAGGGATCACATCTCGATGTGCCATACTGATTCCAAGTCCAGAAAGGCGGGGCGGCAACAGCGGGCATGGCGTTCGCAGGTGCGACGCGCGCAGAGCGCGACCTGCGCGACGCCTTCCGCGCGATCAAGCTCATGCGCGCCGACCTGGAGCAGACGCGGGCGGAGAAGGAGCAGCTGACGGTGGCGGCGGCGCGCTGGGGAGAGCAGGCGGCGGCGGCGCGCGAGGCCGCGCTCATGCGCGAGGAGGACTTCCAGGCGCAGCTGGAGCGCATCGCGCGGGTCCACGCGGCGCAGCTGGCCATGAGCAACGTTGAGGCGAGGGCGGCGGACTGTCCGGACGCGAAGCGACGTGTTAAGAGCGGTGGGGAGCGGCCTGAGGCGGCGAGCGACGACGAAGAACAGGACGCCACCTCCACGCTCTTGCGCGATAACCAGCTGGACAATGACGGTGAAGAAGAAGGTGGATGGAAGAAGGAAGCGCACGGGTTAGTTGCTGGTAACAACCACGAGGAGCAGTGCGTGGTGAGGCTGCTTGCGGACGAGGTGGCGCAGGAGAAGCTGCACCTGCAGGCCGAGATCCAGCGCCTGGGCCGCCTGCTGGAGGAGCGGACGTCCGCGCTGCTAGAGGAGCGCGTCAGGGTCGCGGAGGCGCAGCAGGAGCTGGAGCTGAGCCGCGAGGAAGCAGAACGCGGGCTGGTCGACAGCCACGCGATCGCCGAGGACCTCGCGCGCGAGAAGCAGCACGTGGAGGAGAAGTACGAGTTCCTACACACGGAGCTGGACGTTCTCAAGCAGGACCAGCGCGAGTGGAAGGAGAAGCTGCGCGTTGCGGAAGACGCTAGGCTGGAGCTGGAGCAGGCTGTCGACGACATGCGCGCGACCCACCAGCTGAAGATGATTGCGGCCCAGAACGCTCACCAGACGGAACGAACGCAGCTCGTTGATGAGATCGACGCGTTGAAGGCGCAATTGGCACCTGCCTCATCGACTTGTGATACTGAACTCGTGGAGCAGATCCAGCAGGAGCTCGCGGCCATGGGCGAACAGTTGGAGGTTCGCGACTCGGAGATTGCCAAGCTTCGCGAAGAGCTGACGCGCATGCAAGAGACGCTTCACTCGGCGCAGGAGTCTCATGGGAGCTCGGCAGTCGAGATGCAGGCCAAGCTGGAATCGTTCTCGCAGACGAGCATGATTCTGAAAGGGCAGCTGGTGGAGAAGGAGGAGGAGACGGCGCGGTTGCGGGTCAGCCTGCGCGAGCAAGAAGAGGAGCTGCAAAGGCTCAGAGCGGACTGCGCCGATCTTCAAGACTCACGGGATAGTGTACACAAGGAGCACGACGCGCTCCAGTCGACCCTGCAGCATCAAGCCGATGAGGCTGCTGCCGAGTATTCTTCTCTTCAACGCGCATTCCGAGAGCAAGAGGGTCGTGTGGAGGAGTTGAGTCACGACAATCACGAGCTTGAAGCCAAGATGGAGGCAGTCCAGCTGATCAAGGAACAGGTCACACAAGAGCTCGAGAGCGCGAGACAGGAGTTGCACCAGGCGGAGGACGAAGCGTCTGGCCAGCGCGATGAGTTCTTGCAGCTTCGTGACAGATGTGACAAGCTAGAGCAAGGTTTGCTTGCTTCGTCTTCCCAGCTGGAGAGCGTTGAAAGCGAGCGAAAGCACACTGCACATGCTGCCGATGACCTGAAGCGTCACTTGGAGCAAGAGTTGCAAGATGCGCGCGCTGCAAATATGACGCTCTCCGAACAGTTAAACGAGACAAAGACGCAAGCGGAAGCCTACGAACAGGAGTACAAGAATCTGTCGATGGAGAAGAAGGCGATTCAACAAGAACTGCGGCAGGTCAAGCTGTCTGCCAAGCACGCCAAGGATGAGCTGGTTAACGCTCTAAGCCACATCGGTGACTTGGAGCATCAATTGCTGACGCGACAGCATCAAGACGAAGTTGGCCGTGAGCATTTCCACGCGGTGTGCCGTCATCTGGAGGCATTCGAGAGAAGGACAATGCAGCTTGAAGATTTCCGTCATCTGGACGAGAACGACGCGTTGGACGCGCTGTTCGGATCGAATGGGGAAGCTGCCACAAGCACACTATCGTCTGCTCACGCTGCACTCATCCCGGCTGCTGTCTGGTCAGTCGTGAAGCAGAAGATTGCCGAGCTGGACAAGTTTCTTCCGCACCTGCAGTCCTTTGCCGTGTTTCTGGACGACGCCCTCTGTGCGTGCGAGTCGAATGCAACGACACTGATCGATCTGTGCGCTCAGTTTGAGCAAACTGGCAGCGGTGGTGCATCCAGAGACTCCTCGCTGCTGCAGGATGTAGTTGCATACGTCCGATTCGCGTGCCAGCTGCAGCAAACCGTCTTGTCTCGTGACCCAGAGTTCGTCAAGCACGCGCGTCGCTTTCATCGTCGCGTGTTCGAAGTGATGGCGCACTGGTGCGAAGTCACTGACCACGATGAGATCCCAGCGCCGCCAGTCGCTATTGCGTCCAGAGAAGTCGCGCTTATCCTAGCCAACTGGACACGAGACAAGGCGAAGCGAGTGTCGACTCGGCAATGGCTCGAGCAAGTCGAATCCATCGGCTCGGCAAGCGACAGGCTGTCGGCGGAGTTAGGGATGGATGGCACGACGCTCGTACTCGACGACATGACGGTCGAGGTGAAGCAAGCGTTCTTGATGCTGATTGTGCCCATCTTGCGGCGCAACCCGGCAGTGTTCGTGCGCGTGTTCACGCGGCTTGTGTCACCGCCGCGGAGTTCGACCCGCACGACCATTGCGCTCCTGGAAGACAAGCGATGGGAGATGAAGATTCACGTGCAGCCGTCAGTGCGGCCGGTACCATCGATGGCATCGATGCATCCGCCAGTGCTGTCGTTGGACGCGGCAGGCTCGTACGCCTTCGAGCGCTCGCCAGTGAGCCCTTCATCAGTGTCAAGCAACAGCACAAGCAGCTCCGCCACGTCGTTTGCCAGCGCGCGCCTCCAAATCATCCAGGAGCGTCTTCAGCGCATGCAGAGCCGCTAGAACCACCAGCGTAATGCTCTCCCACGGCCACACGTACCAAGTGCATTATGCTTTCCTACTTCGACTGACTCAACTGTCGCGGCCACGAAGTGCCAGGCGGGTGCCTCTTGTTGGGGTCCCAATAGAGCTCAGTGAGGACGGCGGAAGCTCCGGGGCGGCACGAAAGGAGGGCACCGCCTGCGTTACGGAGGGCGGGGCTTACTCGGCCTTCTTCTTGGCCTCGGCGAACATAAAGTCGTAGTCCTGGATCTGGCTCCGCAGCGAGTCGCGCTCCTCCGCCAGCGCCTTGAGCTGCTCTTCCTGGCGCGCGACTTGCTCCTCGAGCTTCTTGATGGTCGCGGCGTGCTTGTCCGCCTCCGTCTTCTCGTCCAGCAGCTTCATGAAGGCCGAGCTCTGGCCCTCAGCCTGCTTCTTCACGGCCTCGACCTTGGCCTCGGCATGCTGCAGCTCCTTGCCCGTGACCTCGACCTTGGCGCTCAGCGCGGCGTTCTCCTTCATGAGCGTGGCGAGCACGTCGAGCTTCTGCTTCTTCTTCTCGGCGTCCGCGTCGCCATCGGCGCCGTCCAGCAACTCGTGCAGCTTGGCGGCCTGCTTCTTGACCGACTCGTTCTCCTCCAGCAGCGACTTGTAGCCCGAAGACGCATTCTCTGCCTGCTTCTTCATCGCGCTCAGGCTCTTGTCCAGCCGCAGGTTCGTCGCCATGGAGATGTACACCAGGCGCAGCAGCCTGGACGTATTGCACTCCCCGGGTTAGAGACAGGAGCCACAACAATGACAGGCGGAAGCGGTCGCGACGTACAGGAAGAGGAAGAGGCAGAAGCCCGAGATGTACATGTCGCGCTGTGCCGTGAGCACGCGGATGCGCATGCCGTCGCTCAGCACGCCGTCCGACTGGTGGTGCTTGTAGCACGTCATCACGTCGGCTGGAGGCGGAAGACGACATCACACACGCACGCACGCAGCGCCAGTCAGCACACGCACAGACACAGATAGAAGGCCAGGCGCTGCACTCGAGCGCTACGCACAGATGAACATGAGCGAGACGAGCGCGAGCAGGATGGTGGCGGCCAGCGACGCCTTCGAGTCCTTGCCGCCGAGCTGCTTGGACAGAAAGTTGATGACGGACAGCGACACCGACTGGCCGAACGGCAGGCTGATCACCAGGCACACGGCGCCCTCGGCGATCATCATCCAGAACAGCAGGCGGTTGAGCAGCATCGTGGCCTCGGTCGGTCGGTCGGTCGGTCGCCTTCTTCTTCTTCTTCTTCTTCTCCTGCGGCTTCTTCCTCCTCGGATCGCGGTCCAAAAGTGGTGCAATGATGGGGAAGAGCTGTGGAAGTCGACAATACGTACCGGTATGATACCGGAATAAGCTTGGAAACCGGTATAAATCATGACATCGTGTCAAAGCACCGGTATTCCACATACAAAACTGATGCATACCGGTTGGTCTTGTTTTGCAGTAAAAATCGGTGAATACCGGTATTTTACGAAAAGTATGGTGCAAACCGGTATTTGATTATATCCGGTACTGTTACCGGATTTCCAGCCTTGAAGTTGCCGCCGTTGCCAATGGCACTTGCCATTGACAGCTCCAGACACTGCCACAACCATTAGACGCACTCAAGACGCAGGCCGCGGCGACGGGCAGATGGAGGGCGAAGAAGCGGCTGCAGCGGCTACTGGAGGACTAGAAAGCGACACCGGGGCGAAGCAGCTGTCCCAGGAGGTCTACGCGGTCCTGGATGACCGAGTTCCCGCCGTGAGGGCCGGCGGAGTGCGGCAGTTGGACATCTCCGCGGCCAACGAGAGGAACAACTCTAAAAGCCTGCGCGACGCCATTGAACGTGCGTACGGCGGCGTCATCTCCTGCAGTGACATCGACGCCGCGACTGCCGCTGGGATGGCCAAGGTCGTTCCCCGACGGTTGCACATTCCCGAGGCGTCGGGGGAGATCGCGTCCGCGTTCCAAGCGCCGTACGTCGGCGACGCGGACGTCCAGTTCCGCCAGTACCTGGGAAAATGCTGCGCTGCATACCGCGACCACCGCGACAAGTACGCATCGCCGAGCGTGGTGCTCACGCAGAGCTCCGGCTTTGGCAAGAGCCGAGTGGTCTTCAACTTGGCCATCGCAACAGCGGCCGAGGCGCTTCAGAAGCGAGAAGGGCCGACCACGACAGTGTTGTACATGTGCGCACGCATGATCAAGTCGTCGTCGGGGTATCCTGCCGCCACCTCGGAACTGAGGGAGCTCTTTTTCAACCCAAATGTCTCGAACGAGCAGCGTGTGGAGCGGCTCCTTGCAGCGTTCGCGTACGCGAAGAAGCACCGCGACACGGCCGGAGAGGAGTGGCTGCCTCTGTTCACGACGAAGAACGCCGATTATGCCATCGCCAAGAAGATCTTATCGCTGGCCACGAGCGAACCTGCAACGAAAAAACCGCGCCATGATCTAGACTCCAGCACGACCCGAACCGACGATCATCTCACCATAGTGCTCGCTGTTGACGAGGCCAGGACGCTTCTCCAGACCACGAACAGGCGTGGCGTCAACTTCCTCGAGCTGCTACATGAAGCGCTCTCGATTGCGAACAAGTCGTTGGGCCAGAACGGGTGCATCTTCGCCGTGCTAGTCGACACGGACCCGCGAGTTCACATGAACGCGCTGCCGTCGTTCACGAAGGACCCGGCAGCCGTGATGTTTCCTCCATTCGTGTTGACGGAGACGATGGATGTGATGCTGCAAGACGACGGACGCTCGAGCATGCAGAGGGTCGTGAGCACAGACGCAGTAGCCAACTGGCTCGCGCTCATGTCCATGGGGCGTCCGATGTGGGCATACCACGTCCGCTGCAATGAGGATTACCAAGTGCGCAATGCTCAGCACTCCGTGGTGAAGTTTGCGGCGTACAAGCTACTTCTCGGGTGTGATATTGCCCGTATCGGGAGCTACGACGAGGAGACCCTGCACGGCGTGGCGTCGGTGTTCTGCCGCCTCGGGTTACACGCGTACCCTTCGAGTGCATATGCCCCGCGCATGATCGCAAACGCCATGAGTGTGCTCCACTTCGTGACTTACGAGAATGGCGCTCACGTCAGCGGCTACCCGTCGGAGCCAGTGCTGGCATTTGGCGCGTCGGTCATGTGGTATCAGATGGAGCCGCCGGCGTTGGAGTCGGTCATTCTCCGTTGGTTCAAGCGGATGCTGACCCAGGGAGTCGTTGAGTATCGCAGCGTTGGGGACGTCGTGGCGAGGATCTTCCTGTTAGTGGGCATGGACGCAAACATCATGGGCGATGTGTGGACGGGCGGTTTTCGTCGGCGCATCTTTATATTCTCGGGCCAGTTCTGCTCGGTCGCGAGCTTCATGACGACGCTCATCGGGCCTGATCCCGTTATGGTCGACTCAAAGGGAGACCTCGTCACCGACTCGGCAGCCAACGGGAGATTCCGTTCATGGCGCAGCGGATGGGATACGTGGAAGATCAGCTTCAGCCAGTTCGCGGAGTTGTCGACTCCACCAACGGAGGAGACGCTGTGGATGCTGCTGGATCGCCGCGCGCCAGCCGTCTTGCCACGAGACCAGCGCGGCGCGCAGTTACTCATCCCGATATTTTGCGCCATCGACGAGCCGGAGGTGTCGTTTTTGCTGGTCAGCATCGAGAACCAAGTGGTCGGCGACGACCGCTTCCCAGCCTCTGCGCTCGAGAGCCTCAGTCCCGCCTGTGTATTCAAAGAGAATGGCCCATTGCGCGAAGTGGAGCCGCGCAAGATGATCCGCCTCTATATGAGCCTGCGCGAGAAGGAGACGACTTCGAAGCCCGCTCAAAGCGTCTTGGTCACTGATGGCGGTCAAGGCCACGAAGCGTACTCGCTGTGCGTTCGCGGAGTGTTCGAGTCGGGTGCTCCCGAGTCGAAGCTGTGGTCGTTCATGTCGCCAGACCTGAAGCGCCAGCTGATTGACATCGCGAACGCAGAGCGCTGGAATGCCAGGACGCAGATTGAAATGGACCTGGAGGACCGCGACAAGGACTGGAGGACGCACAGTTTGACAAGAAAGGCGATGTCGCGAGCGCACGTGGAAGAGGGCATCTCGCACACACTCAACCTATTCGGGAGTGGGTAGCCAGTCTGGTGGTGGCGATGATTCGAGCTACCAAGTGGTTGCTCGACGGCGAAGAGGTAAGCGGCGGTCGCAGGGGTTGTTGCGATGCCACGAGAGCGCGCGAAGGTGATGGCAATGCTAGTGGCGCAGTTTTACCCGGATGGGACGTTTGTTCGGCGCACTCGTCGAATGACATGTGTGAAGCTTGTCGGTCCAGGAATGGAGCAAGTAGTACTATTGCGTGACTCAGTTGCTGCTGCTCGACGTTCCCATGTAGCCCGCTCCTCAGCAGCTCCAGCATTTCCTCGCGGCGTTGACGTCTCGGTTCCAGAAGTTTGCCTTGCATCGACTGTTGTTACAGCGCAAGACGTTCCGGGTGTACTTGAGTACGACCTTCTTGCTCGCGAGCTTCGGGTTACGGAACTTCCGCATCTCCGCGAGCTCCTTCGCCTCCTTCTTGGACGGCTGCTCCTTCGTTCGGATGTCCACCTCCGAGTTCATGGCCGGCCCTCGGCCAGCCACGCCGCTCGCAGTCGGGAAGTAACACCAGCATGTCTTCGCTGACGCAAGTGCGCTTCGAAGTCATGCTGGTGCTGCCTCTCGACTGCGAGCGCTACGGCTGGCCGGGGCCGCCCGTGAACTCGGAGGTGGACATCCGAGCGAAGGAGCA